>CM021101.1:630860045-631080344 GCA_007115665.2 Sequoiadendron giganteum
CATTCTTTAAATCTGAAAAAAAATAAAAAAAATCAGTCATTTTGCATATCATTTACATAGCATTACATCATATTCATTTCCATTTTGAAAATTGAAACAAAATTGCATATTAAATTAGGTGTTCTAGGTTGTCATTTTATGACATTTTGTATTTGCATTCAGCCTTTCTTTCACAGAAAATTAAAATTGTAACTTGTTGTATTAGATTAGAATCTAGAAACCACTAAAATTAATTCAAAAATTTGTAAAAACACTTTTCAAAACCCTCACCTACTACCCATTCACCATAGGGCGAATGAGCCCTTGATCAGGGTTATATTCTAATTTTCTAGGGATTAAAACATTCATTTCTACATTTTTGTTTGTTGTTCTCAGATCTTTGTTTTTGTTCGCAAAATTTTTGTTTCTTTAATTTGGTCGTATTTAGCTTCATTTGATATAGTTGGTTCATTGTGTGATTTCAAAATTGCATATACAAGATATTATTTTGTAAGTTTTTGCATAGTGTAATAAAAAAATTACCTTGTTTTAAATATGAAAATTTGAAAATGGACAAGTTTTTTAACAAAATGTGGAAGTCCTTGTTCTCCTTGGTTGATGTTTCAAGTTGTATTTTTGGAAATGATCCTAATTTAATTGACCCTAACCATGCTCAACCAACTCTTAATGAATGTCCTTGTGAAGTTGACATCATTGGAGAAGATGATGCTAGCATGCATGAGTTCATAAATGAATTCCTTAACAATCTTGAGAATAATGCATCCTTGTATTCTTCCATGAAATAACCAACACAACTTGAGATGTTTGGTCTTTTACATCCTAAAATTGAGTCACAAGCTAAGCCTAAACTTCTAATAATGAGTGAACCTAGCTCATGTAATCAAGTGCATACCTATCCATGTTATTTTAACAAAGTGACCAACACTCCCATCAATCTAGAAGAGACCTATGGCCAAGGATTTAAGATTTTAACTAAAAAAGGATGTGACATAACTAATGAGCATGAATTTCACAAAATTTTAGAGAAACTTCCTATTGACGAAACCAATGGATTAGGATATCAAGATCCTCCTCCTGACATAAGTGTCCTCCTTCCTAAGGAACAACCAATACCTCATAAGGATGATAAGGGAATCTCAGGCCCTCCTCAACATATACCTCAAAAAATTGGTGAATCAAGCATGAGAAAAAATGTTACAAAGTCAAAAAAATTCGATTACTACATACCCAAACAAAAATTGAAGGAAAGATAGAAAATCACCTTAAAAAAGGTTGGATGAAATTGCCACCTCTTATTAGAAGTAGAAAACCTAAGAAAAACATGAATTATTTTTAATATCATAAAATTCTTGGGCATCTTACTGATGAGTGTTGTAAACTAAAATTGATATTGAGTAATATTAATCCTGATGATAATGATTCCTATAACAAAATAATTGGATAGAAATTACATGCATTTCACTCCTTGCCATGTAATATTTGTAGGATCATAGCACCCTCACTATTACATGTTTTACATACATTGCAAATCATTCTCTTTATCACAAGGATCTCATTCCCATCACCCATCTCGGCTCATACTTGTCCTACACTTAGTGGGGATAAGGGGTTAGAAATCATTGTCCTAGCTTCAACACTTGATGTTGTCCCTTTGGCTAGCTGTCCTCCTTCCACATATATTGATCAAGATTGGGATGTGGATGACCTACTATAAGTTGAACAACATGTTCCTTACTAGTGATCCCCCATATTGTTTTGTTTGATGTATCTCTCGCTTTTTGTGTATTCCTTTATTTGTATCTAGATTATTCTCTATGTCATAAGCATTTTATCTTTTCTTTGTTTCATTTTCTCCTTTTGGGGATGACGCAAGGCGTCAAGACATTTAGGTCTCTTCCATGTTGACCTGAAAGTATTTTTCTTTGTTTTAACTATTTTTATGTCATTATTCCCATTCTATGAGTATTTTGGGAATGATGACATTTTTGATCTCTATAAAAACATTATAGCAAATATATACTGACCCCAAATCCATAGATCCCTTATGTATTTTTGGGGGCAACCCCTCCTTCCTTTTTCATGGCATAGCTTCATTTTGGAAACATATGACTTGGCATAGGGCTTTCTGAGGAAGCTCTCATGTCTTAGGATTGAACATTGGATACTTTAAAGAAATTGCTCATAGCAATGGTGTTAGCAACTACTTTAAAGTGGGGGCATACATTGATAATATCTTTCGACATTTCTCATGTTTCATGGTGTTATTTTCTCTCTTCTTGTGATGCATTCTTTTCTTAGTGGTGCCATTAGGTTTGATGTCCTCCAAGAGTGCGATATTTCTTAATGTATGAATTTCCTCTTAGTGGTGATGCGATGCACTACATTTCCTAAGTCATGAATATTTTACTGATGACTTGTCCTCTCTTAGAGACATTATGCACAATATTCCTTAAGAAGAAGACTTTCACGAACTAATAAAAATCCCTTTGAACAAAAAAACTATTAATCGAATTATTTTTCATAAGTGTTTAACATAACATAGCTTGTTAACCTTATGAAGCTCAAACCCTAAATTCAAGGCCACCTAGCATAACACACATTTCTTATTTATGGAGCCTTGCCTTGTTTGTAGGTTTTTATCATAACACAACTTGTTAAGACCTATGGAGCATGAAACCTTTCCTTGTGGTGCCCTACTAAAGTTATTAGAGGGATAGCTTTGGTATGGTTCATATGATGAGAATCCTAAATTAGGGCATGACTTTATCATTATATGGTGAGAGCCTCTAGACTTGGCATGAATTTCTCACTAAGCCACTTTATTGGGAGACTCACCTAGTGGATAGCTCTAAGTTCTACTACCTCAGAGTGAGCACAAAATCGAAAGCTTAGATGTGTTCTATGCCTATCAAACAGTCTAGGCCTAATCGTCTTGGTCTTTGATGTTGTATGATTGCGTATCTTTGTCATTACTGCATACGTAAGTGTCTTGAATGCCTAATTTAATTTGTGAGTTTTCACTTGCGCTCATCCTCACACTAAAGTGGGTGCTAAATATAGTGTAGGAAAAAGTATCCCTTTTTCACACTAAATTTGAGAATGATTAATAATAAAATGAGCTTAATGATGCCTTCATTTAGTGTTGTAATATGTATTTTACATATCCACATTAAGTTTAGGGTCTTTTAATTAAAAAAGACTTAATTATGTCTTATTTTTGGTGTTGTAAGGTGTACATTTACACTTTCACACTAATCTAGGGCTTTATTAATTAATTGAGATTAATTTTCCTTAATTTTCCCCTTTAATTCAAATCCAAGCCTAATTAACTACAATTTTTTATGGATAAAACCCAACATTCATAAATTCCATAACATAATATTTAACATTGAGCAATGTGTATCCTAGTTTAGTGACCTAGGACCCATTCACCATAGAGCGAATGGGTCCTCACTTGCACCTAGGACATAAATTCAAATTATGTTTTTGGCGAGTTTTCAATGATTTCAAATGTTTATTCAGATGTCGTCTTGTGATATTTGAATTTCGGGAATTAATGTTAAGATATGTATAAATAAGAATTCATTTGACTATGTTTCACTTAGAAATTTTTTCATGAGCACATAGAATATTTCAAGCAAACTAAGAGTACTTTCAAGAGAGTACTTCAAGAGAATTTCAAGGAGTTCAAGAGCATATTATTGAATATTATTGCAGCAATCAAGATTCCATTGTCATGTCAAAGATTTATTACATCATGCATGTTGTTTGAGCTAATATGGTGATGTAGAGTTCAAGATCTATTCAAGCATATCAAAGGCATTGTTTCAATTCAAGTTTCAAGATCGAGATCCACACCCATTGAAGCCATTTCATGCTAGTTGCAAATCTACATTCCAAGGTTCAAACAAAGGTTTGGTGAGTTTTTAATTCATCATTCCTTTCATACTTTCCTTAATTTCAAGGTTTAATTACAAAAATGGGGTTTGACCAAGGAAAAGCCCCATTCACCTAACAAACAACATTTTTCTCTCTTTGATGTGTGATTGCAGATTTTATGTGGAAGATCCTTTGAAGAGAAAAATTGAAGAAAGTTGCAAAGTTGTTAAAGTTACAAGAAAAGTTGTCATATCATGGAAACTCTTCTACATGATTTATTTATGGCTATCCAATAGTGAAAATCAAGAATCTAGGAGTGTAGAGATAGAAAAAGAGAAACTAGAAAGAAATTTTGTAGAGCCCTAGCTAGGACCCATTCACTATAGGGTGAATGAGTCCTTAGTGAGCTTCAAAAAGTGACTTTTGGTGAATGGTACATATCATTCTCCCTTTTCTTGATCTATCTTTTAATTGCTATTTCTATCAATTTTGAGTACTATCTTTTATTTGTATTTTATATCTTGCATTTTGGAGCTTTTTTATGGTTTTAATGTTTCTCCCCAAAGTGATATTTAGCTCTTACCCGCATCCTTGCATAGAGAGGAAATTTTCTGATTCATACCTTGATTTGACTCACCTTTTTTTTGTTATTAGTCAACTCATTGTTTGGATCTCATTTCCTTGAATGAAATTAGAGAAATACGTCTTTTTGGTGAACCCCTCTTTCATAAAATTTTACCCCAAACATCCCATTTCTCTTTGTTTCAGTAACTAGTAAAGAATTATAAATATTACACGTGAATTGCTAAATGTTATATGAATGGTATTATTATATCTCATTTTGGATGTTGAATAGGTTGATCATGAAGCTTTAATGACAACATCTACTAGTGGAGGTGGTTATTGAAGTTTCACTCAGGTAATACAAACTCTTTATAATTTTAAAATATAAAAAATGTATTTCATAATTGAATAATTTTTAATGACTTGAAGGTTCTAGATAGTTTGTAAGTATGATTTTCACTTTTTAAGTAATTTGATTTAAAGTTGTTATGTACTTCATAATCTATGAATTTCATTCATTCATGTTGTTGAACTTTATTCATCATTTCTCCTTGTGATCATTACTCTGCTTGTGTGAATATTACACTATAGTTAATGAAGATATCTAACTCCATTTCTTAGCTATCTCCTCTTTGTGATTCACGAATGGATATGAATAGAATGTTGAGTTTTTATGAAAATCATGGAGGTCTTTATAGGTGTGAATTGTTATCAAGATCTTAGGACCACAATCCCCTCATTTCTCACTATCACTACATCATTTTGTTTTTAGTTGATAGTTCTCATTATTGCTTATTTTCATGCATCTCATTATCATGCTTTAAATTATTTCCATAAATATTATCCCCACTTCAAAAATTCTTCACAATTCATATCAACAAAGGTTTGCATGACTTATTTATGTAATCATTGATGAAGAAAGAAATTCAGTCACAACCCATTTCTCACCCAAGTCACAAAACTCAGATTACAATAGAATCAATAAACAATAAGCTATAAAATTGACAATTACATATGTCGATTTAAAATTAATTCTCGATTGCACAATATTAATTCATTCAAATTAGAAGTAAATGAAAATATCTTTATTCAAATTTCATACAGCTGCAATCACTTGGATAGTTTCATTGATCCTTTGTATTCCTCTCGTCACTACCTTTATTTTTTTAACTTTTAATCTCCAGCTATTCAACCTCTTCCTCTCACTGGACATCTTTCGAAAACAACTTTATTGCATTTGTGCCATACCATCTAACATGTCTCACATCTAACTTGTAGCTTCTCTTCTTCAACCAACTCTTCATCTCTCCACTTACTCATTGTGCCTCTTCCTTTCTCTTTAACCTGTTGAATCTTATTCTAACCAACCACCACTCCTTCCCTTGGTCATGTTTCCTCCTTTCGTTTCATATCCCTGCATGGTTTTCTTTTGAGATTCTAATCCTTTCAAATTCATTCTATAGTGCTCCTCTCCTTTCAATGGCTCACTCCTTCCAAGAGATCAATCTTTTCATATGATTCCATCATATTCACACAATCTTATCAAGTCTTCCTTTCACATCTTTGCAGATCACTCATAACATGGCCTTGATGATGTTCCCCCTTCCAATCAACCCACCTTTACTACCCCAAAGGCTTTATCTTCTCCACACAACTTCTCAATCGCTTCACATAACATCCACATCATATGTAATTTATTTACGTTTTATGCTTAACTACCCATGAACTTTCCTCCCTTTGGTGTTGGTCCATAATTCTTGTACCATTTTTATCTACAGCCCCTCCTTTATCCCTTGTGCTCCTTCAACATTTCTTGATGTATTAGCATGCACTCCTCCTCTCCCATGCATGACCTGATAAATTTTTTTATTCTCTATGCATCGAAACTTTTATGTTTATATATTACACACCGGCCATGTTTCATCTGTTCCAAAAAAGAAATGATGACCTTTTAATCTACCTTCATACTGGAGCCATGTCATGGGTATTTTATTCTCACCCAGGTGCACCTCATTCACTTACATTTATCTAAACTTTATTATTCCAATTTTTGAGTGATGCCTCTTTGCATTCCCTTCATAATTGTTTCAACTTCCTTTTGTTTTTGATCTTCTATGATGTGAATAAATTTGATACAAATTAAATTGGAATTTATTCATATAGGGAAACTTGATCAATAACAAAAATGTACATATTCAAACTCATGAAGTTGGAAACAATGAGCATTAAAAAGGCATGATGTTTGTCAATCTATGACAGAATGTCTTTCATCTTTTACTCATTTGATCACCAAAACTAGATTACACTACCCATAGAGAAAGAAAAGAAAAATAATAAAAATCAAACTATAATTTTTTTTTGGTCGATGTCAATTGGCTGTGGACCCAAATGCTCCTACATCAAACACATCAAGTAAGAAATTTATGAGCATGGGCTCACAAAGGTGGAGTTAGGTGATAAAATCACCCTTCAAGACTCTGAACAATCTCTAGTGAGCTCCATCACTGATAGCTTGACCTCCTCCACCAAACACTTCATCTTCTTTCCATGCTCTCCTCTAGTGGAATGTCTTCACTACACTCAACCCTTGTAACCTCCACGCTACAATAATACCTCAATCCTCATGAAGATTCCACTTCGTCTACTATAATCTTCCATTACCACAACACTTTTCTCCGCGCTTTCCAACTCTCAATTGCTCAGGACTTCGCACACCTGAAATGATACTTTTGAGCTCCTCAATCGTGCTTCCTTAAAACCTCTTCTCACTTCCCTCTCCACCCATAGGTCCTAGTGTCAATTGCCCTCATGGGCAGTGTTTTGTCAACATGCTCAAGACCACTAGCTCTGATACCAACTGATGAAGAAAGAAATACACTCACAACCCATTTCTCACACAAGTCACAAAACTCAGATTATAATAGACTCCATAAATGATAAACTCTAAAATCGACAATTACATATATCGATTTAAAATTGATTCTTAATTGCGTAATATTAATTCATTCAAGTAAATGCAAATATCTTTATTCAGATTTCATACATTTACAATCATTTGGAAAATTTCATCAATCCTTTGTATTCCTCTCCTCAATATCTCTATTTTTTTAACCATTAATCTCCAGCTATTCAACCTCTTCCTCTCATTGGACATCTTTAAAAAGCACCTTTATTGCATTTTTTCCATACCATCTAGCACATCTCAACTCTAACTTGTAGCTTATTTACTTCATCCAACTCTTCATCTGTCCACTTACTCATCGTGCCTCTTCCTTTCTCTTTAACCTGCTAATTGTTTTTTGACCAATCGTCACTCCTTCCATTGGTCGCATGTCCTTCTTTCCTTTCATATCCCCACGTGGTTTTCTTTTAAGCTTCCAATCCTTTCAAATTCATGCTATAGTTTTCCTCTCCTTTCAGCAGCTCACTCCTTCCAAGAGATTAGTCTTTTCATATGTTGCCATCGTAGTCACATGATCTACTCAAGTCTTCCTTTCGCCTCTTTGTAGATCACTCATGAAATGGCCTTGCTGATGTTGTCCCTTGTAATTAACCTACCTTTGCTAACTCAAATGTTTTATCTTCTCCACGTAGCTTCTCAATTACTTTACATAATGTCCCCATCATATGTAATTTATTTACATTTTATGCTTAACTACCCATGAACTTTCCTCCCTTTGGCATTGGTCTATAAGTCTTGACCTTTTTTAATCTACGGTCCCTCCTTTATGCCTTGCGCTCCTTCAACATTTATTGATGTATTAGCATGCATGTCTCCCCTCCCATGCATGACTTGACAAGTTTTTTTATTCTCTATGCATTGAAACTATTTTTTAATACATTAAACACTTTCCATGTTTGATCTGTTCCAAACAAGCAATGTTGACCTGTTAATCTGCCTTCATACTAGAGCCATGGCATGGGTCTTTTCTTCTCACCTAGGAATGCCTTATTCACTTACAAATCTAAACTTTACTATTCCATTTTTTGAGCGATGCCTCTTCACATTCCCTTCATAATTGCTTCAACTTCCGTTTGTTTTTGATCTTCTATGAGTTGAACAATTTTTCCCATTCTAGCTCTCATAAAATGTTGAATTTAATAAAAAATAAATTAGCATTTAATCATATAGGGAAACTTAATCGATAACCAAAATGTGCATATTTAGACTCATGAAGTTGGAAAAAATGAACATTCATAAGGCATGATGTTTGTCAATATATGAAAATAATTCTTTCATCTTTTCCTTGATCGATCACCAAAATATGTTGCACCGCCCATAGAAAAAGAAAATTGAAAGCAAAAATAAAATCAGACCGTAAATTTTTTTTTGGTTGATGTTGATTGCCTATGGACCCGAATGCTCCTACATCAATCATGATATTGTCCCTTGCTTACATGATATGATCATCCCTAGGAATGCAATCTTGTGACTATACTTTACTTTAAAATTGTCCTTATGAGACATCCAAACCCTTGAAGCAATATATATTTCAATAAGTACTCAAAATTTTGTTGACTATCTCATACATGATAAGCCATGACCTCAATAACTCTACTAGTTTTCGTAATTGAATAATGTTGTTTTATTTTCAGATGATGCAAGTAGAGACTCCTCCCAATTTTGATAGGCAATGGAACATGGTGTCTCTACTACAATAGACAACTCGATGCCTTTGATGGGGTATGAGGTAGAATTATAAATTTCAAATTACATTCATTTTTATAGCTATTTATTATTGAAAAATCAAATGGTTATTGATTTGTAGTTTAATTTCTCTCTAGATGTTTTCTATAGGACTTTGGAACACCAACTCTTGAGTATGCCATTGTTGCAGATGAGGAGAGAGATCATTTGGCAGTGGTAAGTGATTATTTTTTAAAATATTTCATTTTTATAATGTAATTTCTATATATTAATGTCTATAGTTTTTATTGTAACAAACAAAGCTCCATGAAGAATTAAATAGGAGTATATCCATTGAGTTCAAAGTAGACCACTATCATATGCATCTCCATCCCCCCTAACGATTGAAGACCACATGTGATTTGTTTTCTTCCCTTGGAGGGGAATGAATTTTTATTGGGGTCCTTTGTTGTATGCTTATATGCCATTCTTGTAAGCATATATGGCTATTTGGTTAATACATATCATTTTTATTGATGGTGTCCATATTTGCATGATAAATCCACACTTCAATGGATATTTGTAGATAGTTGACATGAAATATTTAAAATCCAAGTATATTCCATGCACTCTTCCTTTATATAATTATAAATATGTAAAGTTTGAACATTATAAAGTAAATATGAACTATTGGATGAATTGGAAACCTAAACATGTCATCATTGACATCATCAATCATATGAATATAATAATGCATGATGCAATCTAACACCTCGGTCTCTCTACCACTACAAATCTAAGTCCACACTCTCTAGGATCATTGTAGCATGGTAAGGAAATTCAAGTAATTATACAATGCACTTTCAAGTATGCAACTAAACATGAGAAAATCTTTATTACATATGACCTCATACCTCTAGAAGTTTGTGATATAATTGTTGGAAGACATCTACCATTCCAAACCCCAATAGTGGATTCTATGAATCAAAATATAATATTTTAACCTCAACAAGTCTAAATTATAAGAAAAATAAGCTTGGTCTCTACTAAATTATGTTATAAAATTGATAATATACAAAAAATATTGCTTCTTATTGTCTACTTAGAGATTTTGCATAGGCAAACTCACAAGCAATAACATTTCTCACTCATGCATCTTCTATATTACAACAATAGATGCATGAAAATGTACTATTATAAGATGAACATGTCTTTATAAATTGCAAAAGTATTCCAAAAATAATTTATGGTATAAAAACAAACCAATTGGTTATTGAACGCCCTTTACCAAATAGATCATTGTATCATAGGTCTAGTTAGGAGAAGGATGAAATTTAGCACAAAATCTAAGAGCTACTTGATGAAGGAAATAGTTGACCTAGCTATTTTTCAAGTGGAACCTTAGAAGCATGAACAATGATGTAGAAGCACGCGCAATAAAACTAGAGTTCATGTGGCATAATATACAAGCATTATAGTTTTATGAATTATAGCTTAAGTTACCATGTGTATTTATAAGTATATTTATTTTTGTATGTGCTCCCATGAGGAGGTAGTAGTGATGGCTATATTGGAAATGTGTATGCATATCAAAATATTAAGGAATCAAGTTTTAATCAACAAAAATTAAAAACAATTTACACTATGTTTCCAATAAATTTATTCAAATATATTCAAGCACCCATCCATTCAAATACTCATCTTCCAGTTGGATGAACCTACACTTAAAATTTAGAGATGTATTATTCATGCCCACACTTTCCTTCATCTCAAAAAAATGTTTTCCTATATTGACCAAAACATTTATGATTGCATTTAGTTCAAGCAATAGAGGAGATTAGTTCTTTGGTGTAGATTATTAAATCATAAGATTATAAAGACACCTACACTAGCCAAAAATCATAAAGTGGACTTATTATATATCCACCTCAATGTGTTTAAATTGTTGGTTTACCCCTAGGAGATGAAAAATGTAAACAATGGCTTTCAACAACTTTTTACTAAATGCAACTGACACTTTTTGAACATCTGAAACATTGTTGCTATAGTGGAATGAATTGGATATATGAAAAACCAAGGGAAGTTATTGTAGAGAGACCCTACATGACCTTTTACCTTCAAACTAAATTTTTGTAAGTCCCATGGTTTCTAAGTAATAGGTTGTCAAAGTTTTTTTTCCTTTCGCACTTTGGTCCCTTAAGAGAAATCATCGGTGCAATGTAGTCTGAAAAGTTTTAGCATCCTAGGGTATGAAATAGGACTTTTCCTAGCATAACACTAACCACCTTGACATGTTGGAACTTTCAGTTTGGTTGCATAATGAACATAAAAAAAATACACCACCTTGCAACTTTACACTGCATGCATCTGACGGTTTTTCCATTTGACACTTTTTCCATCGACTAAAAACTTGTCACCATGAGAAAATGGATTAGAGATATGAAAAACCAAGAGATGTTATTATAGAGGGGACCTACATGATCTTATACCTTTAGATATGGTGTTTCTAAGTTCCACGATTTCTAAGTAACAAGTCGTCAAAGTTTTCTACCCTTTTGCACTTTGGTCTCTTAAGAGATATTGTTGATGCAATGTAGCCCAGAAGGTTTCAACATGCTAGGGTGTAAAACATGACCTTTCCTAGTGTAAACCTACCCATATAGATGTTTTGGAACTATCAATTTAGTCACACTATGAACAAAATGAAAATTACACCACCTCACAACTTTACACTGCATGTATTTGACACTTTTTCCATCGACTGAAAACTTGTCACCTTAATAAAATGGATAGGATATATGAAAAACCAAGAAAGGTTATTGTAGAGGGGCCCTACATGATCCTGTACCTTTAGAAGGAATGTTTCTAAGTGCCACAGTTTTTGAGTAACAACTCATCAAAGTTTTTTTCCCTTTTGCACTTGGTCTCTTAAGAGAAATCATTGGTGCAATGTAGATTAGAATGTTTTGGCATGCTGGAGTGCAAAAAAAGACCTTTCATAGTGAAAAAATACCCATACAGACATTTTGGAAATGTTAGTTTTATCGTAGTTTTATCGTGCGATGAACATAACAAAAATTACACCACCTTGCAAATTTGCATTGCATGCATTTGATGCTTTTTCCATCGACTGAAAAATTGTCACCACGGGAAAAAAGATCAGAGATAGGAAAAATAGAGAGAGTTTATTGTAGAGGGGCCCTATGTGATCTTGTACCTTCAGATAGAATGCTTCTAAGTGTCATGGTTTTCAAGTAATAGCTCATAAATTTTTTCTACCCTTTTTCACTTTGGTCTCTTAAGAGAAATCACCAGTGCAATGTAGCTCAGAATGTTTCGTCATGTTGGGGTGTGAAATAGGACCTTTCATAGCATAAATATACCCATATAGATGTGTTGGAACTATCAATTTGGTCGCACAATGAAAAAAATGAAAATTACACCACCTTGCAACTTTACACTGCATGCATTTGATGTTTTTTCCATCAGTTGAAAAATTGTTACAGTGGAAAAATGGATCGAAAATATGAAAAATAGAGAGAGGTTATTGTAGAGGGTCCCTACATGATCCTGTATCTTTAGAAAAAAAATTTCTAAGTGCAATGGTTTCCAAAAAATAGCTTTTCAAATTTCGATGCCCTTTTACACTTTGGTCTCTTAAGAGAAATCATCGGTGCAATGTAGCTCAGAATGTTTTGACATGCTAGGATGTGAAATAGGAACTTACCTAGCATAAACCTACCCATCTAGACATGTTGCAATTTTTAATTTGGTTTCATGAAAAACAAAATGAAAATTATACCACCTTGCAACTTTACACTGCTTCCAATTGACACTTTATCTATCAATTGTAAACTTGTCACCATGGGAAAATGGATAAAAGATATGAAATTTGAGAGAAGTTATTGTAGAGGGGAAGTACATGATTTTATACCTTTAGATAAAATGTTTCTAATTTCCATGGTTTGCGAGTAACAGGCCGTCAAAGTTTATTGCCCTTTTGCTCTTTGGTCTCTTAAGAGAAATCACCGATGCAATGTAGCTCAAAATGTTCCAACATGTAGAGTGAAAAAAAAGACCTTACCTAGTATAAACCTACCCATTTGGACATGCTAGAACTGTCAGTTTGGTTTTATGATGAACAAAACAAAAATTACACCACCTTGCAACTTTACATTGCATTCATCTAACACTTTTTCCATCGATTGAAAACTTGTCACCATGGGCAAGTGGATCAAATATATGAAAAAATGAGAGAGGTTATTGTATAGGGGTGCTACATGATTCTATACCTTGACAATAAATGTTTCTAAGTGCCATGGTTTCTGAGTAATAGATCATGATTTTTTTTTCCCTTTTGCACTTTGGTCTGTTGAGAGATATTTCTGGTGCAATGTAGCTTAGAATGTTCTGACATGCTGGGGTGTGAAACAGGACTTTTCCTAGTGTAAACCTACCCATCTAGACATGTTGGAACTATCAATTTGGTCACATGAAAAACATAATGAAAATCACACCACCTTGCAACTTTACACTGCATGCATCTAACAATTTTTTCATCGATTAAAACTTGTCACCACAGGCAAATAGATTAGAGATATGAAAAAATGAGAGAGGTTATTATAGAGGGGCACTACATGATCTCGTGCATTTATAAATTTTTTTTGTAAGTGCCATGGTTTGTAAGTAACATGTTATCAAATTTTTATTCCCTTTAGCACTTTGGTCTCTTAAGAGAAATCATCGGTGCAACGTAGCTTAGAACGTTTCAACATGTAGGGGTGTAGAATAGGATCTTTGAGCTGATTGAGGAGTATGGAGAGTGGTGCAGGCTTTGGAAGAATGAGTAGTTAATTAAATTTCTTCTATGAAAACCAAAAAGATGTTCAAACCCAAGGTTTAAAAATTCTAACTAGTTTTTATAAATGAAAGCTTAAATGACTTAGTTGCTGAAGATTATGTTTTGATTTGTAGATTTTAGATAGGATACCATTTAAACTTACACTTTGTTGAATGTTATAGAGTAGGGTAAGGGAACTAATAGAATGTAATTTTCAAAGCATGATATTATAAAGAAAATGTTATAAATATGATTTTATTTTCTACATAAGTAAAGTTGAAATGTGACAGTGAAAGGTCTAACTATCAATTGGTCATTCCCAAGCACTAGGTGCTAATACTATTGATCGACTTGGCCAAAACCTAAAGAATACATTTACAACTGACATTGAATAAATAGAAGCACATGATTACCCTATCTTAGAGAAGATTCTTAAAAATATCAAGCATAAAATGAAGATAAAAAATAATACGATTATTACAAATGATTCATCTTTTTCAAAAAATATAAGTGTACTTTGATGCTGATCTCCTATGTACCTACACATTATATCATACTTTTTTACCCTTATTTGGATCAATCTTCTATGTCTTGGTGATTATCTATTGTCTATATGATTTTCGTAGTTATCATTTAATATATATTCGTTGTTACATGATTCTATCAATGATGCTTTTTGTATTACTTTTCATGATCTATGTTCTTGCATACTTTCAATTTTAGATTTGATGTAGTTTTCATAAACTATTTTTCATCTCTATTTTTTTCACACTTTGTATACAAAAAATTAAAGGGGGAATGTATTATCACTAACACTCATGACTATACCTAAATGGATCTTGATTAGTATCAGAGTGTAGATCATACTTACCACATAGAGTTGAACATAATTATATGGTCATATTAAATATGCCATATCAAATTGTTACACCTAAGAAGATGATCCATTTACCACAACTAAGGGAACTACATCATGTTATTTTGACTTGATATTGAAACACAACAAAATATGGTGAATGCAATTTTTATCACAACAAAGTCCACTATGTGTCATTTTAAATAGACCTACCATAAAAATGCATACAATCTACCCAATATTCATTGTATATGTGTAAAAATGCAACAAAAAGAACAAGAGAAACTTTAAGTTAAATAGGAGATATAAGTCCTTGTTATGCCATATGAAATTTAGAACCAAAACATAAGTAAATTTGAAATGTGGCAGTGAAAGGTCTAACTATCAATTGCAATACATTAATATCAATAACACGACTTTACAAATTCAATATGCATACTTACAAAATAATCCAATGAACCATTTGGGTCTACTCTACTCTTTATTGTGTCAAGTATTGCCTCATGATCAGACTCACACACGTTCCACAAGTTCTTGTTCAAAGGTCTACCCCCATATTTGATGAAATGAACAATGGATTCCATGACAAGGTTTGAGTAATGAAGAATCTTCCAATGTGTGTCAAATTCCTGAAATAGCCAAACATTAACACTCTTATGTGGGTACCTTCTAAGCTGTGTTCCAGTAACAACCACCAAGACTGTATGGTATTCAATGTCTTCTCCATCTATAATTGGGGCTTCTAATTTCTTTTTGGCCTCAACACAATGACACAAGTAAAAATTTGTTCCCTCGTCATTGTCTTCATCTGCAATAATTATGTAAACATGCCTTGCATTAATATGTGTAGAAAATTAGATGAATTTAGTCAACACTACAAAAACATTACAAAGTAGGATAACATTAGGAGTTTCAAAAAATACGTAGGTAGATATATTACCTGGTTAAACTAGATCTGATATGTGATCAAAGTTAATTAATGATTCCATCTGTGTTAGTTCCAATGTCCCCGGGAGTCGATACATGTCAAGTGGGCTTAAAAATATTAACAAATATTTATCAACCAACTTCTTTGACTCACACTCATTCTAGGCTTGAATTGTACATGAAGAACAAGAGAATTCCATCTTCTGCGTATGGATACTCCATGGACCTATATTAGAGCTTCTGAAAGAGTGTAGCTCACTTGATCTTGATAGTGTATAAAAATCCTCATGTTGTGCAATGTTAGTATCATCTATTAACCAAAAATATCTATGAACTAAAGACTTACCTTCATTACCCGGACCCATCGAAGCATTACACCACTCAATGATTGATTTCACATCTATAAACTTTGCATTATCTTGATACTTTAACTCTTCTTGTGTTATGGATCTTTTGATACATGCTCTTGCACCATCATGCTCCCCTTTCCATGCTCAACCTCACAAAATTTCCACATATTCTCAACACTTGTAATAGTATGCATCTTGCTCAACTAATAGAACATTCATGAGTTCTTGAATTATAATGCACAATTATCCAACTATATGATATGTTGACAGAATGATATGCCCCTTCTAGCCAAATCATGGTATAACACTTGAAAGCAACCTTGCACAAACTTTGTAAAATGCGTGCAATCATCACTAATATAAAAATGATACTCCCTTATGATCTTTCTATCATCCTTTTTACTATCATTGACATGAATTAATGCTATGTACATGCATATAGCAACTTGTGTGGAGTTGTAATACTATGATTGCACCATACGTTGTGGCTATAGTATGTAGTTCTTTACAAAGTCAACGACTGCAAAAATTCTACCAAGTGAAAATGTGTCCTTAAATAACTTCAATTGGAAGTCCAACCATTGAGCTCTATGGGTATGCCTTGCATACTCATATACTATATTGTCACGTAATGTAGACATGAACTGATATATTGAAATCTTTTGACTAACCCAATCACACCTTTTTGGTTCTTTATCATCTTTTGTATTGTAGGCCACTATTTTATACTTGTTGAATTATACTAGTTCATTTCCAACCACATGTGTACTTTCAATATGTTCAAATATTGGCATATGTTGCAAGCCACCACAATGCTGACATGTGCCATCCAAGCATAATTTACCATAGAATAATTGACCTTACTCTCTCTCACATAATTTTTTTGATATGAAGTCTCTTGAAGATGTAGGTGGGGCATATATTTCATAGTCTTGAAAAACATTGTTAGTATGCAAATCTAAACATATAGATCGATAAACATCAAACTGGTTAGAAAACTCAATATGTACTCTATAACAACAAGTAGTCCATGTGTGATTTATTTTGACATAGAAAGTCTTTAGCATTTAAAAATATCTTAGACAAATTTTAACTTGAGGGTACATCTCTAAAAATCTACCAAAAAATGCTTTGGATGTGGCTCACGGTTTCAACTACCAATTCTCTTTCTTACAATATCCCTTTGATTTGTAGATACCCTTGTGTTATTGTTTGAAAAATCTTCAATTAGTGATCACAATGCTTCAAAAATTGGTTTATCTATTTCATGGTAGTCTACCCAATAATTCCCATAATTTATTGTCATCGGTGTCCTCAATTCTTTGGCACCTTCCAATGGCTCTTAATATTTTTTTCTATTTATTCTCAATGCTTGATGTGTTTTTCTAATGACATGATATTTCATTTGATTACTTACTATTGTTGATGTAATGACACGTCGTGTGACATTACTATATTTTATGTGTGAGGTGTTATCCACACTCTCATATGCACTCATTAGATTCTTCATAATAGATTTTTCACTTGAATCCTCTGATGTTCTCAACCCAAGAATCTTGATAATGGAACTATACTTTAGATTTATCATCATTTCAACAAATAGTTGGCATCTACCAATATCATTTAATTTTCAAAGAACACTATCCAAATCTTATGATCATATCTTCTACAAGTATGTTTTGGAATCTTATCTTCCATCGACTGTAAAATATTCTCATCAATATCAATCAAATACTTGGGATTTCTATGCAAAATTCGAGGAGGTGTTCTCAAAGGTAAATTTTCCTCAACATTATGAATTTCATCAATATTTAAATGGGATGGGATAGATGGAATACCTTTGATCATAGATTGAATATATGACATACCTTGAAGTTGAGATGGAAAATATGGCACACATCCTTCTTTACTTGTGAGTGATGATATACTTTCAACTTGAGATGTGGTAGATGGTCTCCCTCCATATTGACTTGCGGTAGAGGATGTGTCTCCAACTACGAGATTCAAATATCTCATTGCATGAAGGTTTTTCATTCGTTCCCTTTGTGTCGCCAATACCATATCTCTCATTGATGACTCATTTTCCTCTTCAATTAGTATGTCTTCTTCTTGAAACAATGAAAAATAGGTTATGGGAAGAAATGGGGTTCACTAAATTGATAATAAATAGATCTATTTTCCTCTATTTCATTAGGAAATGAGATCCCCACAAAGAATTGACTAACAACCCTTAGGTGAATCAAGTAATTGTGAGAATCTTAAGATTTATTTATGCTCTTAGGATTGGGGTCATAGTCAAACAACACTTTGGGGGGAAAAAATTAAAATAGAAAATCAACTCCAAAATGCAATATAACACTTGAAACAATAATGTTAAACTCAATATTAGCATAAAAAGAAAACCAAATGCAGATCTGTGAAGGGAAAAAATGTGTTTACCAGTCACGAAGAGGCAATTTCTGAAGGCTGACTAGGATTCATTCACCCATGGGAAAATGTGTATTTTCTTAGGTTTTACCTTCAACTTTCAAGAGTCTCTGACAAAAATTTTTAGCTTCTCTTTGATCCTTGTTTCAGTGTCGAAAAGTCAAAAATAAGATCTATAGGTTAGGTTCCATTATTTGACAACTTTGACAACTTTTCCAAATATTTCTCTTCAAAAGGTCTTCAATCCTTCTTCAACTTAAATCTGCAATCACACACACAAGAGAAAAAAATGTTTGTTTTTGGGTGAATGGGGGCTTTCCTTGGTCAAACCTCATTTTGGTAATCAAACCTTGAATTGAAATAATGAAATAAAAGAGGGAATGAAGAATGAAAAAGTTATCTTACCACTCAACAAACCCTTGAATGAAACCTTGATAATGGAGATCTTAGGAGGCCTGAAACTTGCATTAAATGGATAAATTGGATGTGGATCTTGACACTTAAATAATTCTTTGAATGCTTGAACTTGATCTTGAAACCTACATCACAATATTAGCTCCAAAAAACATGCATGATGCAAGAAGACTTTGACATGATGGATAGATCTTGATTTCTACAATAAATCTATGATATATATGCTCTTGAATGCCCTTGATCATCAACTTTAGCTCTTGTGAAATCACACAAGAAATTCTAGGTGAAACTTAATGAAATGACCTTGTATTTATTGGTATGTATCCTAAATTTCTCAAAATTAAAATATCACAAGATAACATTGAAATATGGATTTGGAAATTTTAAAATACCACCAAAACCATAATTTAAATTTAGGTCCAAAGGTCTAGGGAGGACCCATTCACCCATGGGATAATGGGTCCCAGGTCCCTATTCCTAGAACACACATTGCTCAAGGTAAAGTGTTATGTTTAGGCATTAATTCTTGATGAGTTTCCCCTTCGAAAAATGTAATTTATTATGCTTGTAAATGAATAAAATGGCTTATTAAGGCATAATCAAGCTCAATTTAATTAAGAGGGCCAAAATAAGTGTGAAAATGTAAAGGGGTATATTTATCAACACTAAATTATGGCTTTATTAAGTCCATTTTAAAAAGGAGGGCCCAAACAAGTGTGAAAAACGTAAAGGGATATATTTTTCAACACTACATAATTTAGCCCCCACTTTAGTGAGAGGATGACCCTGCGTCAAACTTACACTAAAGTAGAAAATTAAGAGATCTCTAGTTGTACCATCATTGGAAAGATAAGATGACAAAGATTAAGGAGGATGATCAAGCCTCCAAGATATAATATCTCATGGAAAAAAAAGCAATAGCACAAGGAGACACATGCCTATGTTAAAAATATATATATGTATGCAAAAATGACAAGATACTCAATCATAATGTCAAAGACTAAAAGAAAGAAATAAAATGAGGGTGGATCAAGCCTCGAATCTCCAACTTGATGTGGATCACACCTCAGCTATGTTTCCAAAAATGTTTACAAGTGGAACTCACTTTCCACTATGTAAACAACAATACACACTCACACGGGCTAGTGAAATATGTTTCCACTAGGTGAGCCCCTAAAGGTGGAAAATGAGAGAATATTATTAGGCTCCCATACCATACCAAAGTTATACCTTTGATAAATTTAATAAGGCACCACACAATATGAACTTCGACCTTCATAAGGCTTAGCAATCTATGTTATTCTAAACACTTATAAACAAACAAGGCACCACAAGAAAGCAAAGTGTGTTATGCTTGGTGGCCATGAAAAGGTTTGTAACTTCAAGCTTCAAAAGGTTAGCAAGTTGAGTTATGCTAAACACTTATGAACAAAGTGAAAATAAGATAAAACATGTTCAAAGGAGTTTTTCTTAGTTCATGTAAGGTCTCCTCTTAGGGAACATTGTGCCTAATGTATCCAAGAGAGGAAAATTCTAGGATAAAAGATTCACAACTTAGGGCATGCAATGCATAGCATCACTACTAAGAGGGAAGTTGTATGCCAAGAAAGGTCACACTCTTGGAGGACATCAAACCCAATGACTCCACCAAGAAGAAGACACATCACAATAAGTAAGAAGAACAAAAAATGAAATATAAGATATAGTCCAAGATCTCCAAAATGATAATGCCAATGTATGCCTCCACTTTATATAAATTGCTAACACCATGATATGAGAAATTACATTAAAGTGGAAAATGATAAATGATAAACAAGACATGAGAGCTTATTTGGAAATCCTTATGTCAAGCATATGTTTCCAAATGAAGCTAAGTCATGAAAAAAAGTTTCCCCCAAAATGAAATCCCAAAATCATATAAGGGATCCATAGATTTGAGGTCATTGTATGTATTGCTACAATAATATTATAGAGCTTGAAAATGTTATAATTTCCAAAATAACTCATGGAATAGGAAGAATAACACATAGAGAGCAAAAAAAAAGAAAATCCTTTTGGGTCAACATGGAGGAGACCTGAATGTATTGACGCATTGCATCATCCCCAAAAGGAAAACACAAGACAAAAGAAAATATAAAGGTTTTATGAAATATAGAAGAATGAAGGTACAAATAGAGGAATGAACATGAAGACACAGCAAATAGAACAATACAAGAGATCACATTACCCAAATTCAATCACATAAAGAACATGAAAAAGAG
Organism: Sequoiadendron giganteum; assembly: GCA_007115665.2. Lineage (NCBI taxonomy): Eukaryota > Viridiplantae > Streptophyta > Pinopsida > Cupressales > Cupressaceae > Sequoiadendron > Sequoiadendron giganteum. Next base: position 630,881,191 of record CM021101.1, read on the forward strand.
AATAAAGAAAAGACTAGTAAGGAACATGTGAGTCAACCTATAGCAGATCGTCCACATCCCAATCTTGTTCATCATATGTGGAAGGCAGACAACTAGCTAAAGGGACAATGTCAAGTGCCAAACTAGGACAATCACCAAGTTTTGCATGTGGTGAATCACATTTTTTAGGATGATCATCATGATTGTTATCATTTAAACTCATGGAATAGGAGATCAATAAATTTAACTCTTTATGCACTTACTCATCAATTTTTTCAATTTCATTATCATTATCCAATTTTATTACAACAAAAGGTCTAATGATAATATCCATAGAAGATGATTGTTCTTGTTGTGTTCAAGATTTAGGATTTTCTTATTTTGTTGAAGGTGTAGAATCATCATGCATTGATTGAACTAATTTTGGATTATGATTTTCTATGTTGTTCATTTATTCTTTTGATTGTAACAAACAAGAAATAGCATGATGTCTATGCCCACGCTCTCTAGCATTTTGATTTATTTTGATTTAATTTTCAAGTTGCGACTATGTAGGAGTTGGTTTATCAACCATAGGTTTCTTTTATTCTCTTAAAGGAGGAACATAAGGAACCATGGGAGGTTGTTCAACAAATTTCTCTTTAGCTTTATAAACTTGTTTGGTTTTAGGAGGCACAAGAAGACTTATTTGGTTATCTCATGGTCTTTTATAGGAAATCGGTGGATGATTTTCTATTTTTGGTCTTGGTTACTTGGAGGGGATTTTGTTTCAATCATAGTCTCATCAAGGATAGGAGGCTCAATTGTGGGTTGATGCATATTGGTAAGGGATAACTTTGTTATGTGCTTTTCCCTAAACTTTTGATAAGATTTATAAATGAGGTCCTCACGAGGCCTAATAGGTTCCATACATTCAGGCCATAAGAATTCCAATGAGAAATTCCCATGGGAAGACATAGGATTAAATCCATTATGATGCAAAATAAAGATCTCATTGCCAAATGGAAACTTTAAACACATAACAAGATGACATTTGTAGAGTGAATCCATGGATAGCTTAACTAAACACGAAATTAGTTCGATGACGGGATGATGGAGAATGAGAGATTTATTTTTTTCATTCTAACTTTTAGAGGAGTTAGCAAACCTATCATAGGGCAAGAAAAACCATTATACATTTTAACCCATGCTTTCAGTTTTTCATAAGTATCTTGACAAAGCTCATGCACAAATAAGAATTCTTCAGTGATCACATTATCTACACAAATGGGATAAATTAATATCCCATTAGTAGTATTTTCATTGATTCTTCTAGCTATGTAAAGAGGAGCATCAAGTGGATGTTTGATTATGTCATGTTGTGAGAAAGCAATGTCAAGGGGCATTTTGGTTAGGCCCTTACGAGGTTGAACTTCAATGGAGCTGATCAAAGGGTTTATAGTGTGATTTTATTTATTTCTTATGTGATGTTGCATGATGTGATCAAGGCTATGTACCATTTGTATTCCTTTTTCAGTTTTAATTAACTTTCTTATGTTTTGTATCATAGGAACTGCATTAGTAGCGACAGATTCAAAACTTATAAAGTTGCACAACCTATCTAACTCTTCATCCATTATCTTGAGGTTATCATGAGGGATATTAGCAATAATTGTATCATCATCAATCACATTAGGTGTGGGTAGGGAAGTCATGGGAAATGAAGTGTTAAGGGTATGATCCATAGTGGGTTGACTAGTGTCAGCACTATGAGTGAAAGAGTTAGAAAAACCTAGATCCATGACAAGTGATGTATCATGAGATGACATGAGTATCAAACTATGTCTCACAATAGTATAATGAATAAGAAACCAAATTGTGAAGCTCATACAAGTTTTACAAACCCAAGGTAAGTAAAATGAAATGAAATACCCTAGAATGTTAAGTGCAATGCAAGTATGCAAAAGCAATTTTTAGATTTAAAAAAAGATAGCTTTCTAATTATGCTATGTAAAATCCTAAAAATGATGTCTTTTTAGATACAATTTTTAAATCAAATCATGCACTGAATTTGACAAAATAAGCTTAATATGAACAATTTTAGATAACAAAAAATTTGGAAACTAAAACAACAAATAAATATAGAAACATACAAGGCAAGAAAATGTTTTTAATGCTCAAAAATTTAGAAAAAGCCCTGAATAGGGACTCATTTTCCCATGGGTGAATGGGTCTCACTTCAGGGTTTAAAAAAAATCAATTTACAAGTGTTTGACATGATTTCTATATTTTTTAGATTCTAGTTCCAAACAGTAAGTTATAGTTTCAATTTTTTGGAAAATGAGGTATAAATGCAAGTGAAAAATAATTCTAAATGACAAGCAACAAGACCTAATTTGAGATTCCATTTTAATTCAATTTTCTATTTTAAATTAATAATTATGCAATGTTATGTAAACACTATGCAAAATGATTGAGATTTTTGAATTTTACAAATTTTAAAGAATGCAAATCTAAAACCGTAAATGAGATGCAAACTAATGCAAGTTAAGAACCCTAAATAAGATGCAAATCAATGCAATGCAATGAAAATGAATGAAAAACCTAGACCTAGGATTAAAAATGGAATCTAAATCAATAAGTTATGATGCTTAAAAGTCATGTTCACCAAAATGAAACAACAATCAATTGGTTATGGGAAGAAGGGTTCACCAAAATGATAATAGATAGACCTATTTTCCTTTATTTCATTAGGAAATGAGATCCCTATAAAGAATTGAATAAAAACCCTTAGGTGAATCAAGTCAATGTTAGAATATTCATATTTCCTTATGCTCTTAGGACAGTGGTCAAGGGCAAACAAAACTTTGGGGAGAAAAACTAAAAATAACAAATCAACTCTAAAATGCAATCTAACACTTGAAACAACAATACAAGCCAAGTATCTAGATACTCGGGATCCTTCAAGAATTCTTAGAGTACCCAATCCACCAAAAGGGTTAGCTATGTGGAATTTCTTGGTTTCATGTAGACAATTAATTGTGACATATCTTTCTTGGGAGGTCAATAACGGTGAAAAGGCTAAATTTTGGACTGATTCTTGGAATGGGAATCCTCCTTTGCAAAATAATCCTTGATTTTCATCTAGTAATGGAGCGGATGAAACAAGCTTGGGGGAGAATTTTTTAGATTATGTACAGTCAGTGGATGGAAATTTAGGGAAAGTGACTTGGAAAATTTTGTTTGACTCCTCTTTAACTATGCAATTGTGTCTCCTCTTTAACTATGCAATAGTGTCTAGGTGTGCAAGAGAAGTTGAATGAGTGTGAAGTATTTTTATCTGCAAAACCAAACATGTTGGTATGGGAAGCATCCAAAAATGGTAAGTATACAATCATCCTAGGCTATAAGACTCTTTGTTATAAGCCATGTCAAGTAGGGTATCAGAGGGCATATTCTTTTTGTTGGGACAGTGCAGTCTTGCCTAAGGTAGGAAGTTTCACTTGGTTGGCATTAAGGAAGCGTGTTCTAACAAGTGATCGATTATAAAAATTAAGGATAGAGGAACCATTTAAGTGTGCACTTTGTAGTAAGGAGGTGGAAGTGGGGAACCATTTGTTCCTGAATTGTAATTTTGCACATCAATGTTGGGAGTGGGTTTTGAATAAACTTAACCATTTAGCTCCTTTTCCAAATTATTTATGGGAATTTTTCCAGAGTTGGCCAATATTATACAAAACAAGTTTTTTTGCAAGTATTTGGTGAGTGGTTCCAGTGTTAGTGATTTGGAATTTATGGTGGGAGAAAAATTTAAGGATTGTTAGGAAAGTTGCATCTTCAGTAGAGGCGGTTTGTGGAGAAATAGAGAAAACAGTTTCAGAATCTATAAATGCAAGTGTTTGAAAGGCTAAGGGAATAAATTGAATATTTACAAGCTGGATGATTGGATTATCCACAATTGGATGAGTTTACAGTTGCCTTTTCTAGGTAGTTTGTTTCAACCACAAGTAGAAAAGATTGACAGGAAACATGTCAAATGGAAGGTGCCACATGAAGGGTTTGTTAAATTGAATTTTAATGGGGCTGCAAGAGGTAATATTGGGGTATCAGGTGTGGGTATTTTATTGAGAAACACATAAGGCAAGGTTGTAGTGGGAAAGTAAATTCATCTCCTTATAGGTTCAAGTAACATGGCAGAGGCAAACACTGTTTTAATAGGGTTGGAAATTGCGTTGGGGATTGGAATAACACATTTTCATATTGAAGGGAACTCATTGGTAATAGTAAATTCTTGTAAGGTAAAGTGTATTTATAATTTGTGTTTGAAATATGTTCTTGCCAGAGTTTGAGAGTTGCTTTAGAGGTTTTAATCTTATCAGATCACTCATACTTATAGAGAAGGCAATAACTTGGCAGATTGTCTAGCCAACTTGGGATGCGACAAGCATGAAATATTACTAGCACAAGGTAGTAGTGGCATTAATAATTATCCTCAATTAGAGGAAATTATTAGGTAGGATGGTTTAAATTTGGCCTAAGAGGCGTTACTATCGGTGACACTTGTGGTATGCACCCTGAGAGCTTCCATCTAATCATGGATTTGGTAGCGGCTAAAGTTAGTTAGTAGTATGGTAGTACGGGATGTTTGCATAATGGGAAATGCGCAAAGAGGATTGATCACATCATAAATAAAGTGGCTTTGCAAATTTTCTGGCTGTCGCCATGTGGCATCCAAATGGAGTTTCCCTTCGAGACATTTTCCCTTTCTTTTTTTCAGGCTTCGGTTGTTAGACACGTAGCCTCTGCCTACTCTCTGTTCGAATGGGGCCCACACCGTACTTATCTTTGCCAAAGGTATGTTTGAGGATGGTTTAGTTAAGACATTTTTGGCATGGCTAAAGTTAGTTAGTAGTATGGTAGTATGAGATGCTTGCATATTGGGAATATGAAAATATCAAAGCAGGCCTAGGCAAGAGGAGTGACAGCATCATAAATAAAGTGGCTTTGAAAATTTTCCGGTCGCCGCCACGTGGAATTAAAATGGAGCATCCCTTTGAGGCACTTCCTTCTCTTTTTTTCAAGCTCCGATTGCTAGATAGGTCACCTCGACACGAGCTCTTTCTAAATGGGGCCCACACCATAGTTACTTATGTCAAAGGTATGTTTTGAGGTGTTTTAGCTAAGACAGTTTTGGCATAGCTAAAGATAGTTAGCAGTATGGTAGTATGGGATGCTTGCATATTGGGAAGTGCACAAATATCAAAGTAGGCCTCGAAAAGAGGAGTGATCACATCATAAATAAAGTGGCTTTGAAGCTTTTCTAGCTACTGCCGCATGGCATCCAAATGGAGCTTCCCTTCGAGATGATTCTCTTTCTTTTTGTTGGGCTCCGGTTGCTAGACACATCTCCCTGGCCTGCTCTCTATTTGGATGGGGACCACACCATAGTTATTTTGGCCAAAGGCCTCAGACAAAGGAGTGATCGCATCATAAATAAAGTGGCTTTGTAGTTCTTCAGGTCGTCGCGACGTGGCATCCAAACGGAGCTTCCCTTCGAGATGATCCTCTTTATTTTTTCCAGGCTCTGGTTGCTTGACATGTCACCTCGGCCTACTTTCTGGTCGAATGGGGCCCACACCGCATTGTTCACTAGTTGGCTAGAGTTGCATGAAATAATTGGAGGTAGTGGGTGGTGCAGTGGAAGGTCTGGTAATAGTGTGGTGTGAAGGTTGGGAGCACACTTATGGACATGCTTCATGATGGTATGGAAGTTAAAAGCATAGTAGCTAAAGTGGTGAAGTTGGTTTGTTGCCAGAAGGTGGGCTAATGAAGGCTTTTCAGGGGTACGACTTATGGGAAGGAAACGGATTTGTAGCAGGTATGTTCCCCAAGCATTGTTTATTGCAATTAATAAAACTTCATCTCACAGAGATTACAGATACATGCTAAGGACTTTGTGGAGGTAGTAGACTTGAAGTCATTTTGTGATCATCACGAAGATAACCTATGTAAGCGGTGCATGTTAAGGGTTGTATTTTGTGTTCCATTAATGGAATAATTTTTTTAGTTTTTAATTTAAATATGCTACAACTAGAGGTTTTCTTCTTGATTCTTTCCTCTCGATATACATCTTGAATCAGGTTTTGTAATATTTTATGATAATTATATTAATATATTATAATGGCTATGCCATTTTTTGCTAAAATAAATAAATATTGAACTCAATATTAGTAGAACCAGAAAACAAAATAAAAATATGAGAAGGGCATAAATGTGTTTACCAATCACCAAGAGGTAGTTTTTGAAGGCTCATTGGGACTCATTCACCCATGGGGGAATGGGTATTTTCTTGAGGTTTTTGTGCAACTTTTGAGAGCCTCTGATACAGATCTATAGCTTTTGTTTGATCTAGGTTTTAGTGTTGAAAATTCATAAATAATATTTGTAGGTTAGATTATGTAAATTGACAACTTTGACAACTTTTCCAAATATTTCTCTTCAAAATGTCTTCAATCCTTCTTCAACCTAACACACAAGAGAGAAATTTTTTTGTTTTTGGGTAAATGGGGGTTTTCCTTGGTCAAACTCTATTTTGGTAATCAAACCTTGAATTGAAATAATGAAATGAAAGAGGGAATGAAGAATGAACAAGCTATGTTACCACTCAACAAAACCTTGAATGAAACCTTGATAATGGAGATATTAGGAGGTCTACAACTTGCATGAAATGGCTGAATTAGATGTGGGTCTTGACACTCGAATAATCCTTTGAATGCTTTAACTTGATCTTGAAACCTACATCACTATGTTAGCTCTAAAAAAGATGCATGATGCAAGAAGACTTTGACATCATGGATAGATCTTGATTGTTGAAATAAATCTCTAATATATCTACTCATGAATTCCCTTGATCATCAACTATATCTCTTGTCAAGTCACATAAAAATTCTAGGTGAAACTTAGTGAAATGACTTTGTATTTATAGGTATGTATCCTTAATTTCCTAAAATATAAATATCACAAGCTGACATTGAAATATGGATTTAGAAATGTTAAAATACCACCAAAAAATTATTTAAATTTAGGTTGAAAGTTCTAGAGAGGATCCATTCTCCCATGGGAGAATGGGGCCCAGGTTCTTATTCCTGAAACACACATTACTCAAGGTAAAGTGTTATGTTTAGGAATTAATTTTTGATGGGTCTCCCCTTCGTAAAATCTAATTTATTAGTCTTGTATATGAATAAAAGGGCTTATTAAGGTATAATTAAGCTCAATCTAATTAAGAGGGACCAAATAAGTGTGAAAATATAAAGGGGTACATTTATCAACACTAAATTAAGGCATTGTTAAGTTCATTTTAAAAATAAGGGCCCAAAAAAGTGGGAAAAATGTAAAGGGATACATTTTTCAACACTACACTTCTATCATGTCCAATTTCCTCTTCTCACGGAGTTGCCTCATATGTTATTTTTGCTTTGTATTCTTAGCTTCTTGATCTTGTTCTGTTGGTTTAATCCTTGATTGTTTCCTTGACATGACAATGAATTTTATCTATAGCATGAAAAAGAAATAAATAAATAACTTACACAAATCTAAAATTCATCAGAATAATAACATTGACCCTAAAAAAGACTAATGAACCTTCAAATTCAATTGGGTGCACCAACCTTGGAGGAGAATTTGACTTCAATTTGGGCAAGTTTAATCCAAATTTATTTCTATTTTGAGGCATTTTTTGGACATTTACCAACATTTTCAATGGTCCATCCTTCAGCTCTAGCCTTTCAAGACTTCATTTCTACCATCTTCCATCTCTTATTGTTGGTTCCTATCATCATAAGGCAGTACCAAATCAAATCTGAGCAATTGTGGGGCATTTTGTAGCCTTTGTGGCATGTTTTCTTTCGTTTCTAGCCACCAAACTTGCTAGATATTAACCTTATGAGATTCCTACAAAATATGGCAGCTATACATTCATTGTTTCCAAACAAAACTTGAATATTGTAGGTCTCAAAATGTGCATATAGTCAAATCAAGTTGCTCCAACAAGTAGAAAATCAAATAAAGACATTTTGAAGGTGATAAATTGGTCTTTAATTCAGATACATGCAATTTAAATATGTTAGGGCTTTATTTTCTAATTTTTGTTTGTATTTGAGGATTTATTCACTTATTTTCAATCTTATCAACATTTTTATTATGATGAAAAAAGAAAGGAGAGGATAAATGATATTTCAACTACCATCTTTGAGGATTAAAGGAATTATGAATTTAAAAAAGGAAAATAAGACTAGACAAAAGAAGAATTATAGAGAATTATTATGGAGGAGATACTTGACACTTTGCAAGATTTAAGAGACCAACTATAATATAGGAATCACTATATAATAGGGGAAATTAAACTTAACATTTTTAAGAATGGACTCATAATTCTCAACCTAGAGTTGATGAATATTTGGACAAGATAAAATGCTTCAAATATCCAGAAACCTTTCAGAAATATGACCACCAATTTTAATGGGAGTATTTTTGAAACTAAGGCTAAATATTGAACAGGTAGGAAGTGATGGTTATTGAGCTTTAAACTATGATTAATTCTAAGAATTATTCGCTATTTATATACCATATCATTAATCAAGTTGTAGTTATGTGGGACAATCCAGATAGTGTGCTAGAATCAAAAGTGATGTTGTAATGTGAGAATTATTTTAGGAGTAGTTTCATATCAGACCTTAACCAACATTTTCATTTGGACTATTCATCATCTATAAGTGAATTTTTATATTTTGGGGTGAAGTTGAAGTAGTTTCCCAACCATAGAGGGTTTGACAACAAGTTTCCAATGATTAGTTTCATTTTGAAGTTGAAATGAACCTCATAATTTTGACAAAATTAAAGTGTGTGAAATGATTTCACAAGAAGCATGGAAAAATTACAAATGGATCATAACAAAATCAAGTCAATTTATTAAGCATGTAGGATACTTAAAGTGATAAAGAAACATAAGGGAATAAAGGAAAACGTAAATAACATGTATAAATAATTGGCATACCTTAAAATTAGAGTTTCGATTAGAGAAACTACCCAATTATGGGTAATCTTTTTTTCTTCTTGCATCAAAATCCTCAACAATTTGAGTTCATATAATCAAATATGATGTAAAATATCTATTATTTCCTCCTTCCTAAGTTGGAAAACTAAAAAAATGTGGTGGAAAGTTGATGAAAAGATGGTGGAATATGTAAAAACCACATGTGCTTTCACCAACAATATGAAAAAAATAATTTTTTGTTGAATCACATGCATAAGAAGGAGAATAATAGAGCATGTGGGCCTGGATCAAAGGTGTCCTTCCCTTTTTACAATTTTTAGAGCAAGAAAAAATGTGCTCATGTTCTAACATGCTCATGTTATAATGTGAGCATATTTTGTCTTGCTCTTAAAATGGCCATATTTGAACTTTTTCAAAGCATGCTCACATTGTGGAATTGTTGATTTTGTAAAGGTTTTCTAACTCTTATCATGTGTAAATAGGGTGTTAGGTTGAGGTACATCAATTAGACCTTTCTTAAACCAATTATGATATCTTCTAAGTTCTATTTTTGTCTTGTTTTGTGTGTGATATGAAGTTTCACCACAATTCCCTATACACTCAAGCATACATTAAACCTCAACCCTATATCTTAAATCCTAAAACCTAAACACTGTAGCCTATACCTTAATACTATACCCTATACCCTACAATCTCAACCCTCAACTCTCAATCCTAAACCCTAAACCCTTATCCCTCAACCCTCAAAACTTAAACCCTAAACCCTTAAAACCTCAACCCTTAAACTCTCAACCCTAAACCCTAACCCCTCAATCCTCGACCCTAATCCCTCAACCCTCAACCCTTAAACAATAATCCCTAAACCCTCAACTCTCAACCTTGTACCCTCTACCCTACACATTAAACCATCAACCCTAATCCATCAACCTTATACCTTAAGCCCTTAATATATTAGTCATTCAACCCTTAAACCCTTATACCCTAAAACCCTAAAACATAATCCCTAATCCATTAACCCTCAACCCTAGACCCTATCCCTAAACCATTGACCGTCAACCATTAAATATCAAACCATAAACCCTATACACTCAACCCTTAAAAACTTAAAACCTTAATCCCTCAACCCTCAACCCTCAACCCTCAATTGTAAACCCTCAACCTTAATCCTCCAACCCTATACCCTAAACCCTCAACCCTTGACCCTAATCTCTTAACCCTCGACCCTAATCCCTCAACACTCAACCCTTATCCCTCAACCACTCAACCTTTAAACCCTAATACCTCTACCCTCTACCCTATACCCTATACATTAAACCCTCAACCGTAATCCCTCAACCCTATACCTTAAACCCTTAATACATTAATCCATCAACCCTTAAAACCTTAAACCCTCAACCTATAAACCCTAATTCCTTAACCCTCAACCTTAAAACCTTAATCCCTTATCCCATAAACCCTTAATCCCTCAACCCTCAACCCCCTACCCTCAACCCTCAACCCTCTACCCTATACATTAAACAATGAACCCTAATCCATCGAACCTATACCTTAAACCCTTAATACATTAATCCCTCAACCCTTAAACCCTTAAACTCTTGACCCATAAACCATAATACCTTAACCCTCAACCCTAAACCCTGTCCCTAAACCCTCACCCCTTAAACATTAAACCCTATACCCTCCACCCTTAAACCCTTAATCCCTCAACCCTTAACTATAAAGCCTCAATCCTAATCCCTCAACCCTTAAACATTAAACCGTAAACCATATACCCTCAATCCTTAAACCCTCAACCCATAAACCCTTAATTCCTCAACCCTCAACCCTTAAACCTTAATCCCTCAACCCTCATCCCTCTATCCTATACATTAAAATGTAAACCCTAATCCCTCAACCCTATACCTTAAACCCTTAATACATTATTCCCTCAATGACTAAACCCTCAACTATTAAAGCCTTAAACCCTTAACCCATAAACCCTAATCCCTTAACCCTCAACACTAAACCTTATCCCTAAACCCTTAACCCTCAACCCTTAAACCTTAAACCCTAAACTGTATACCCTCAACCCTCAACTATAAAATGACAACCCTAATCCCTCAACCCTTAAACCTTAAACCCTAAACCCTATACCCTCAACCCTTAAACCCTTAAAGTCTTAATCCCTTAACCCATAAACCCTTAATCCTTCAACACTCAACCCTTAAACCATAATCCCTCATCCCTCAACCCTCAACCCTCTACCCTATACATTAAATCTTCAACTCTAATTCATTGACCTTATACCTTAAACCCTTCATACATTAATCCATCAACCCTTAAACCCTCAACCCATAAACCCTAATCCCTTAACCCTCTGTCCTAAACCCTATCCCTAAACCCTCAACCCTCAACCCTTAAACCCTAAACCCTATACCCTATACCCTCATCCCTTAAACCCTTAAACCCTTAAATCCTTGATCCCTCAACCCATAAACCTTTAATCCCTCAACCCTCAACCCTTAAACCATAAACCTTTAAACCTCAACCTTCAAACGTCTACCATATACATTAAACCATCAACCATATACCTTAAACCCTTAATACATTAATCCATCACCCCTTAAAACCTCAACCCTGAAACCCTTAAACTTTAATCCCTTAAACCTCAACCCTAAACCCTATCCCCAATCCCTTGACCCTCAACCCTTAAACTTTAAACCCTAAAACCTATACCATCAACCCTTAAACCCTTAAACCCTTAATCCCTCAACCCATAAACCCATAATCCCTCAACCCTCAACCCTCTACCCTCTACACTATACATTAATCCCTCAATCCTTAAACCCTCAACCCTTAACCCATAAACCATAATCCCTTAACCCTCAACACTAAATACTATCCCTAAACCCTCAACCCTCAACCCTTAAACCTTAAACCCTATACCCTATATGCCCAACCCTTAAACCCTTAATCCCTCAACCTATAAACCCTTAATCACTCAACCCTCAACTGTAAACTACCAACCCTACTCCTTCAACCCTCGACTCTAATCCCTTAACCTTTGAAACTAATCACTCAACCTTTGAACCTAATGCCTCAACCCTCAAAACTTAAACCCTAATATATTAACCCTCAACCCTCTACCTTGTACACCAAACCCTCAATCCTAATCCATCGATCCAATACTTTAAACCCTTAATACATTATTCTCTCAAACCTAATCCCTCAACCCTCAACCCTCTACCCTCTATCATCTACCCTATACATTAAACATTCAACCCTAATACCTCAATACTCAACCCTTAAACCCTAAACCATTAAAAACTACTACCTTAAACCCTCAACCCTTAAACCCTTAACCCTCAACCCTCAACCCTTAATCGGTAAACTCTTGACCCTTAAACCATAAACCTTTAAACCCTCAAACCTTAAACCCTAATCCCTTAACCCTAAAACCTAAAACCTATCCCTAAAGCCTCAATCCTCAACCCTTTGTAGCGTAGGAAAGAGTATCCATTTTTCACACTTAATTTGGAATTAATTAAAATGAAAAAAATTATGCCTTAATTTAGTGTTGTAATATGTATTTTACATATTCACATTAGGTTTAGGGCCTTATTTATTAAAATGGACTTAATTGTGCCTTATTTTGGTGTTGTAAAGTGTACCCATTTACACTTTCACACTTATCTATGGCCTCATTAATTAATTGAGCTTAATTTCCCTTAATTGGCCCCTTTAATTCAAATCCAAGCCTAATTAATTGTTTTTTTTTAAGAGGGAGCCTGACATTTAATAATGCCTAAACATAACATTCATTATTGAAGAATATGTGTCCTAGGTAAGTGGCTTAGGACCCCTAGTTTTGGTATGTTTTTGGTGGTATTTTAATGATTTCAAATATATATTCAGATGTTGGCTTGTGATATTTGAATTTCGAGATATTAAGGTTACTTACATATAAATTTAAGGTTATTGCACTATGATTCACTTAGCACCTAGAGGGTTTTCATGAGCAATTCAAGATAATTTCAAGGAATTCAAGAGAAAATTTATTGAATATTTATTTCAGCAATCAAGATCCTATAATCATGTCAAAGCCAAAAATTTTTTTTGAGCTAATATGGTGATGTAGATTTCATGGTTCATTCAAGCATTCAAATGCATCATTTCTAATCAAGTTTTAAGATCAAGATCCACATCCATTAAGGCCACTTCATGCTAGCTATAGATTTTAATTCCAAGGTTTAATCAAGGGTTTGGTGAGTTGTGACATTTCATTGTTCATTCATTATTTCCTTCATGTTTTTTGATTTCATTTCAAAGTTTAAATACTCAAATGGGGTTCAACCAAGGCAAACCCTCCATCACCAAAAAAGAACATTTTTATCCTCTTGTGTTAGTGTTTGTATGTTTTATGTGGAAGATCCTTTGAAGAGAAAAAATTAAGAAAGTTTTCAAAGTTGCAAGGAATGTTGTCATCTCATATAAAATCTTCTACATGATTTATTTATGTCTCTCTAACTTTGAAACTCAGAAATCTAGAAGTGCAGACATAGAAGCACCCAAAAATCATTTTTACAGAGTCATAGCTAGGACCCATTCGTCATAGGACAAATGGGTCCTCGGTGAGTTTCAAAAAAGGCACTTTTGGTGATTGGTACACATCATTTTCCCTTTCTCATATTTTCCTTTTGGTTGTTGGTTCCATTAATTTTGACTACAATATTTCATTTGCACTTTATATCTTACATTTTGGAATTTATTTGATAGTTGTAATCTTTCTCCTCAAAGTTCTATTTAACCTACACCCTCATCCTAACAAAAAAGGGAAATCTGAAGATTCACACTTTGACTTGATTCACCTAAGGATTGATAGTCATTTCATTGTGTGGATCTCACTTCCTAATGAAATAGATGAAAATATGTCCACTCATCCCCATCATACCCCATTCATTGTGGGGATAAAAAAAGAACCAATCTATTTTCCATTGTTCCATTTTGGTGAACCCTATGTAGTGACTTCATTTTTGAAGATAAAATCTTGGCTAAGCTATTTTATAGATCCTTGAAAGATACTACTTTAGAGTGGGTTCGCTCCTTACCTAATAATTCAATTGGTTCATTCAATGAACTTATTGATGCATTTCACAACCACTTCCAAATTCACATGGGTCGCAAAATGACTTTAGCCAACTTGATGACATGTAAACAAAAGGATGATGATAAAGTCACTAATTTCATAACACGATATCAAATGCTTTATTCACAAATAAACATTAAGATTCTTGATGTTGAACTTCAAAGAATGATTATCTCCAACTTATAGGATAAGATCCAAACTAAGCTTGAGATGTTGAGATTTCCTTCCTTCACACAATTATGCACAACTTTTCATGATTACCAAAATTTGGTTAGTAGTAATGAAGTGAAAAATCCCTCTAACCATTCTAAAAATTATGAATCTACACCTCAAAACACCTATCAACCTTTCAAGAGAAAAAATAAGGGCTACCTCCAACTTAATCCCCCTCCATCCATCAAAATGTCAACACCCAAGTGGCTGCTCTAAAAAAAAAAAACCATATGCCTTTGTAGATAGAAATAGACAATTTATCTCTACTTAATACCCTTCATAATAAAATGTTGCATCTCTTAGAGATGAATTTGATTTCCTTACTTCCTATTAGAGATCCTAATCCTACTAATCCTTTATCTCATAACTAAAGACCAAATGCCTATTAAAATTTCCATCAAAAAAATGGACATGATATAGAACATTGTAAGCATCTTAAAAAGCTTGTGCAAGACCTCATTGATTCTAGTCATATCCAAATCAGAGGTGTGAATGATCAAGCTAATAAGTTTGTAGCTCCTCCTAATCAAAATTTACAAATATTTACTAATCCTATACCTAATCATAACATATCCTTTGTCAAAGCTAGTGAAACAAAGAATGATGTGATGAATGTTGACACGGCTAATGAACACATGAATACCCACCTTATGAATAGTGTGATTGAATTTATTGAAGCTAAACCTTGTAAGGGCCTACCTAAGAACTCACTTGATATTTCTTTCTCACCAAAAGACATACTTAAACATGCACCCGATGGTCCTCTTTACATTGTTGGAAGAATCAATGATAAGTCTACTAATGGAATATTAATTGATCTCCTACATGTGTAGAGAACATGATCACTAAAGAATTCCTATTTGTGCATGAAATTTATCAAGATACATATGAAAAACCAAAATCATGGATCAAAACACATTATGGTTTTGCTTGGCCTATGACTGGCTCGATAAATCTCCCTCTAAAGGCTGGACTGAAAACACTAAATGTTGCAATCACCATTATCCAATTGTTAGAAAAATTCCATGTGAAGTTAGTGATAGGGTAGGGTTGGATGAAAAACTCACTATTCCATGCTCTGGGTCCTTGTTCTCAAGAACTCCTAGGTGACTCTCCAACCTTAACCTTTAGGTCCTATCTCATGTATAGGTACCCCTGGTTCTACTGGCCAACCCCACTATCATCAAACTCTCAATTTACCAAGCCAATCTTGGTGCCTTGTCACTAACTCTCCCTTAACCCTTAATCTTCCCTAAAGGATAATTAATCCCATCTCAATTTGTTCTTTGCAGGGGTGTAGAGATGTTTCTACAAGCCTCACACCACCCTCCTAGGGTTCTTGTAAGTTCACCATACTCCATTCTTCCATCACTTTCACCAAACCCTCACCTAGGGTTTTAGTTCCCTAATTCTAGGCTTCCCAATTAGGTCTTTCCTCCGAGAGAATGAAGTAACTCTCCTAAATTCTCCAAAGAACCCCAAATATTTCCTATGGATTCTTGACACCTATACCCTTCTCTCAAATAATTATGGAACCTTGGGTCTCCACTGTCCATACAGTGCTTCAAACTGGAACTATGCTTAAACCTAGGTCTTTTTGGGTCTTTTCCCTGTCTTCTTGCAAACTGTCAAGGTTTCCTCTCATCAAATAAATTGATGGAGTCTCCTCAACGTACCCACATATTAGTGACCATCAATCCATCCCTTTCCAATAGGAAACTTGCTTTGAACAGGCACCCCTGCATTTCATAGTGCCTTGCACTTATTGTCTCTCCTAGCCGGGCACTGTCAAGCTCGCCTAGGAGGAGACTTTATTCATGCCTCTTGGACTCCTATCTACTCCTAGACCTACTATAATTACAACCATGGAGTCTAGCCTCATTCCCCAAAATCCCATACACTAGGTACAGTGGGAAAGAGAGCTAAATCTCCATTCTTGACAGGTTACAAGTCAGATCAGCAACTAAAACAACAACAAATTACCTACCAAACACACCTGCAAATTGAAAACTCATCCTAAAGAATACCAAAAAAGCTTAGAACATAAAAAATACTACAAACTACAGAGCCATGATCGCTCCTGATCACACAAACTTAAAGAAAACACATAATTTCACACATTCTTCTCACTGTCCACACTTAGCATTTTTGAATTTTCAAAATTACAAAAGCTTCCAATGCCTTCCAACCTTACTCATAGGTCGAAGCATTCCCTATATAGGTCAATGAAGGTATTTATCCTTCCCTTGGTCGGACATTACATTTGTCTTTGGAGCAAAGGTGCAAAATGGGCCATTTTGCCACTTTTGCCAATTTTCTAGAGAACTAGGAATAGTGAGTTTTTGACCTCACAAACCTTTCCACTCCTGATCAATCCTGATCAAGAAATGTTATTAAACCTCTAATTCTAAATAAATGGTCAACATGACCTTCTTGGAAAAACATTAAAACAAAAGTTCATCCTAGACTTCCTAATGTCTAGTGTTTCTTAGGTGTTTCCTAGGTGCTCCTGCACCATTCTCCCCCTCTGCACAAAATCTAAGGGATGTGAGCTGTGAGTAGAGAGACATCTATGCCCTGATTCTTGCACTGAGCTTCATCCACCCATGTGGCCTCATATTCTAGCTTGTCCTTCCACTTGATGAGGTGCTCCATGTACACTCTCTTCCTTGTAGATTTCTGCAATCTTGACTCCAAGATGCTCTCTGCTTGTAGTTTAGCTTTAGTAGGTAAGGCTATGTTACTGACTTCCTTGAAGACCTCCCTATTGGTCTGAGCTATATCATTGATTGATCCCTTGTACTTGATCAAATCTGCTATATTGAAGACTAGTGAAATTCCCAAATCAGCAAGTAACTCCGCCTTGTATGCATTCTTCCCATACTTGGCTAATATCTTACATGGTCCCATCCTTTTCATCTATAGTTTGGTTGATATACCCTTCTGCAACCTTGATTTGTTAAGATGAACCATGACATAATCTCCTACTGCAAATTGCAAATCCTTTCTTGTCATATCTACCTTGTCTTTCAACTTTTGTGTAGCCTCGGTGACTGTCCTCTTTATCTGCTCCTGAATCTCTTTCATGGTTTGAGTGAAGTCTTCAGCATGTCCACTCCTATGTTCCATAGCTCCTAGATCTCTGATCTCACATATAGCTCTTGGGTGCATTCCATACACAATCTCAAAAGGACTCTTCCCTGTGGTCCGGTTTACACTATCATTATAGGCATACTCAGCCTGTGAGATTACTATATCCCAAGTCTATCCATATTCCTTAGTTAGGCACCTTAGAAGGTTACCTAGCACCCTGCTAACCTCCTTTGTTTGACCATCGGTCTAAGGATGGTAAGCTGATCCAAAAGATAGGTTGGTACCTAATCTGCTCCATAGAGTCTTCCAAAAGTGACTCATGAATTTAACATCCCTATCTGAAACAATACTTAAAGGTAATCCATGGATCCTAACAATTTCCTTAAAGAAAAGGTTAGCTATATAGCTAGCATCATGAGTGGTTTTACAAGGAATAAAGTGACTCATCTTGCTAAATCTGTCCACCACTACATACACACTATCAAAACTAGTCTTGGTCTTAGGGAGTCCTACCACAAAATCCATGCTCACACACTCCCATGGTCTGTTAGGAATGGGTAGGGGTTGATATAGACCTACATTACTAGCTCCTCCCTTGGCTTTCATACACACAACACATTGCTCCACATATCTCATGACATCTCTTGACAACTTAGGCCAATAGTAGAACCTTTGCACTAGTTCTAATGTCTTGTTGATGCCAAAATGTCCACTAAGACTACCATTATGCTTTTCCTGAATGAGGTTTTCTCTCATTGACCCTCTTGGAACACATAACTGATTCCATTTAAACAACAATCCACTTTACAAATTATACTCTGAGTATTGGCTATGAAAATGATTCTCAAAGCTAGAACATACCTTGTAGGCCTCTGAGAAATCTTCATCCTCCTCATAGAGATCCTTGAAAATCTCCATTCCAATGCTCTTGATTTGTATCTCTTGGACTGTCAACAATCTTCTACTCAATGAATCTGCTACCTTGTTCATTTGTCATTTCTTGTGCTTGATGGTGAAAGTAAAAGCTTGGTTGTACTCCATCCACTTCAAGTGTCTATTGCTCAACTTCTCTTGGGTGTTGATATAACTAAGTGCGTGATGTCTGTAAAGACCACAAACTCCTTGGGTAGAAGGTAATGCCTCCACTTCCTAAGTGACTGAACCAAAGCATAAAGTTCTAGATCATAGGTAGAGTACTTCTTCTTAGCTTCATTAAGCTTTTCACTGAAGAAAGCTATGGGCCTGCCTTCTTGACTAAGCACTCCTCCTACTACAACTCCACTAGCATCACACTCCACAGTAAACAACTTGTCAAATCTTGGTAATAAGAGAATAGGTTGAGTTGCCACTTCTTGTTTTAGTTTCTCAAAACCTTTCTTAGCTTCTTGAGTGCACACAAACTTAGTTTTCAAACCACCCTTGATTGTCTCTAATACTGGTGCACATATGCCACTAAAGTTTCTTATGAATTTCCTATAAAATTGAGCCAATCCATGGAAACTTCTTACCTCTTTCCCTGTGGTTGGTGTAGGCTAGTTTAGGATAGCTTCCACCTTGCTTGGATCCATTTTCAATGATCCTTGAGACACTACAAAACCCAGATATACAAGTTCTTTTTTGAAAAACTCACACTTCTCTAGTTTGATGGCTAACTTCTCCTCTTGTAATCTTCTAAGAACCATCTCCACATGTTTAAGGTGTTCTTCTACTGTCCTGCTGAAGATGAGTATATCATCAAGATATACAACCACAAATAACCCTGTGAAATCCTTGAGCACTTCATTCATGAGCCTCATGAATGTGCTAGGGGCATTAGAGAGGCCAAATGGCATAACTCTCCACTCATACAACCCATCTTTTGTCTTAAATGTTGTCTTCCACTCATATCCATCCTTGATTATGATGTGACGGTATCCAATCTTGAGATCCAGCTTGGTGAAGTACTGAGCTCCTCCAAGACAATCCATCAAGTCTTCAATTCTAGGAATAGGGAACCTATACCTGATTGTGATTCTATTTATTGCTCTTGAGTCAGTGCATAACCTCTATTTACCTCCTTTCTTGGTTGCTAAGACCACTGGTACTACACATGGGCTGATGCTCTTCCTAATCAATCCTTGATCCAATAACTCTTGCACTTGTCTAGCTACCTCTAGATTCTGATCCGGTGTAAGCTTATAAGCTGCTTTGTTAGGAAATGATGCTCTAGATATGAAGTCAATCTAATGAATAATGGCCCTTTTAGGAGGTAAAGTTCCAGGTGCACCATCACTTACTATGTCTTTGTACTTCTCAAGCAAATTCTAGACTGCTCTGGGTATGACTGTTTTTCCAGTGTTATCTTCTTCTTGGACTGCAACAAGACTACATAACCTTCACCCCCTTGATGTAGGCTGTTAAGGAACTCCTTGCCACTACTTAACAAGAAACTTGGTGTCTTTGACTGTCCTTCATCCTCCTCTGATAGTGACTGCAATTTAAAAGTCTTCCCATCCTTTTTAAAAGAGATAGTATTCTCCTTCCCATAATATATGGCACTTCTGTCATACTGTCATGGTCTGCCCAATAGTAGATGGCATGCATCCATGGGTAATACATCACAAATTAGCTTATCTTTGTACCCTCCAATAGAAAAATCCACCATTACTTGCTCATTGACAAGAACACTTTGCCCTTTGTTTAACCATGTCACTTTGTAGGGGTTAGTGTGGGGTACCTTCTCCAATTTTAGCTTCTTTACTTCCTCTTCTGAGATGATGTTGTCTATTGAACCTGAATCTACAATGACCTTACACACTTTTCCAAGTATCTTGCATCTTACTCTAAATAGAGCCCTTCTTTGTTTTGGTTCTTCCTTGACCGATTGCTTGATCAACACTCTCCTAAACATCAGATTTTGCGCCATTTCCGATTCAATATGACTGATCTCAGGTGATTTGATGCTCATGGTGTCCTCTTGTGCATATGCCACCCTCTTCTCAGCATTTGATGATGATGCTTTCTCTGGGAACCTATAAGCTGGATGGCCTACTTGACCACAATGGTAACACTTCATATTAGCAAATTATGAATTGATCCTGCCTACTCCTCTTCCTCTATTTGATCCACCTTGAGAACCTCTACCTCTTTCATAACCTCCTCTAGAAGATGTTTCACCTCCATGCTCTGTGAGTTTAGATTCACCTTGGTTTCTTTGTTCATTTCCTCTACCTTGGTAGCCACCTCTATGTCCTCTTTGATCTCTTTGATCTCTCCCTTTGCCTCTACTCTTAGAAGCCTGATCATGTTTCCTCTTGCTTCTTTCCTCAATCTTGATAGCTAATTGATAGCATTGATGTACTATCTTGGGACTTAGAAGAGTCATCTCTTCTTGGATGTTCCACTTCAAGCCATTCAGATACCTAGCCACCTTGAGACTTTCATCTTCTGAGACATTGGACCTCATACATAGTTTTTGAAACTCCTCAATGTAAGTGTTCACATCTTGGTCTCTTTGCCTCAAGCTTTGCCTCTTCTTATGTAGCTGAATCTCATAATCATCTGGTATGTATGATTCTCTCACTTTTTCCACCATACCTTTCCAAGTTGAAATAGGCCTCTTTCCTTCCTTTTCCCTCTTTGTTTGAATGAATTTCCACCATGTCAAGGTAGATCCTCTCAATCTAGACTTTGCCACCTTGACCTTCTATGATTCAGTGACTCCATCACATTCAAAATGGTTCTCCATGCCTTCTATCCAATCTAGGACTAGGTCAGCTTCCAATTTTCCACTAAATAGTGGTATACCTTCAAGTGCTTTCCCACTCAAAGATTTCAATGCCTTCAAGAAAGGCTCCTCTTGTAGAATAGGGTCAGGTTCAGGGGTCTTGTCTTCCTTTGCAACCTCTTCACTCTTTGGTTCCCTGCCCTCCAATCTATCACTGACCTCATGGGCCTTGATTTGCACATTGTTCAATGCTTCCTCAAGTTGAGCAAGTCTTTCTCTCAACCTCCTATTATCTTCCTCCTGATCTTCAACCTTCTTTTCCAACTCAATGTTTGTCACCATGGTTGTGGAACCACTGGATTAAAGGTCTGACATACAAGTTCTAACCAAATTCTTTAACTTGCTCTTATACAAATCTGATAGGGTAGGGTTGGATGGAACACTCACTGTTCCATGCTCTAGGTCCTTGTTCTCAAGAAATCCTAGGTGACACTCCCACCTTAACTTTTTGGTCCTATCTCATGTATAGGTACCCCTAGTTTTACTGGACAACCCCACTATCATCAAACTCTCAATCTACCAAGCCAATCTTGGTGCCTTGTCACTAACTCTCCCTTAACCCTTAATCTTCCCTAAAGGCTAATTACTCCCATCTCTCAATTTGTTCTTTGCAGGGGTGTAGAGATGTTTCTACAAGCCTCACACCACCCTCCTAGGGTTCTTGTAAGTTCACCATACTCCATTCTTCCATCGCTTTCCAAAACCCTCACCTAGGGTTTTAGTTCCCTAATTCTAGGCTTCCCAATTAGGTCTTTCCTTCGAGAGAATGAAGTAACTCTCCTAAATTCTCCAAAGAACCCCAAATATTTCCTATGGATTCTTGACACCTATACCCTTCTCTCAAAGAATTTTGGAACCTTGGGTCTCCACTGTCCATACAGTGCTTCAAACTGGAACTGTGCTTAAACCTAGGTCTTTTTGGGTCTTTTCCTTGTCTTCTTACAAACTGTCAAGGTTTCCTCTCATCAAATGAATTGATGGATTCTCCTCAACATACCCACAGCTTGGTGACAATCACTCCATCCCTTTCCAATAGGAAACTTGCTTTGAACGGGCACCCCTGCATTTCATAGTGCCTTGCACTTATTGTCTCTCCTAGCCGGGCACTGTCAAGCTCGCCTAGGAGGAGAATTTCTTCATGCCTCCTGGACTCCTATCTACTTCTAGACCTACTATAATTACAACCATGGAGTCTAGCCTCATTCCCCAAAAGCCCGTACACCAAGTACAGTGGGAAAGAGAGCTAAATCTCCATTCTTGACAGGTTACCAGTCAGATCAACAACTAAAACAACAACAAATTAACTACCAAACACACCTGCAAATTGAACACTCACCCAAAAGAATACCACACAAGCTTAGAACATAAAAAATACTACAAACTACAACAAAATACAGAGCATGATCGCTCCTGATCACACAAACTTAAAGCAAACACAGAATTTCACACATTCTTCTCAGTGTCCACACTTCACATTTTTGAATTTTCAAAATTACAAAAGCTTCCAATGCCTTCCAACCTTGCTCACAGGTCAAAGCATTCCCTATATAGGTCAATGAAGGTATTTATCCTTCCCTTGGTTGGACATTACATTTTTCTTTGTAGAAAAGGTGCAAAATGGGCCATTTTGCCACTTTTCCCAATTTTCTAGAGAACTAGGAAAAGTGAGTTTCTGACCTCATAAACCTTTCCACTCCTGATCACTCCTGATCAAGAAATGTTATTAAGCCTCTAATTCTAAATCAGTAGTCAACATGACCTTCTTGGGAAAACATTAAAACAAAAGTTCATCCTAGACTTCCTAATGTCTAGTGTTTCCTAGGTGTTTCCTAGGTGCTCTTGCACCAGTTAAACTATCAATGGGTTCGATCCACAAATGTCATCTCGTTAGTTGTGCATAAATGCTTAAATTTTTTATTTAGTAATGAGATATTTTTAGTGCATCATAGTGGCTTTAATCATGCGCCTTCTCATTGGATTTATTTTGGCTCGAGCCTATTAATATGCCTCAACCCATGATTGAGCCACCTATGCTTGATGAAACCATGATTAAATAAAAAAGATCCTCCTCATAACCAAGACTAGCTTATGAAAAATCCTACTACCATTTGATATAAGAGACCACGAGACAATAAAAACAATCATGTTGTGCCTCCTAAAGTTAAAAAAGTTTACAAAGCCAAAGAGAAACTGGTTGAACAACCTCCCATGGTTCCTTTCATTCCTCCCCTAAGGGAAGAAAATAAAATTATGGTTGACAAACCTCGTCCTACACAGTCACAAATTAAAAATAGAATGAAAAGAAACTGAAATGCTAGAGAGCGTAGGTGTAGACATCATGCTATTGATAGTATGTTACAAACTAAAGAAGAAAAGAGCAACATAGAAAATCAAAATCCAAACTAGCCTGAAGCAATGTATGATGATTCTATACCTTCACTGCAACGTAAACAAGAATCTTCCAAGGACATTATCATTCGACCTCCTATTATGATTAATTTATATGATGATATTGACATTGCAAAGATTGATGAACAAGTGCATAATGAGTTGAATTAATTATTTTCCTCTTCCATGAGATTGAATGAAAATTCTACTAAAAAGAGTGTTGAGCTTGGTGCTTGTCCTAGTTTGGCACTTGATGTTTTCCCTTTGGCTAGTTTTCCACCTTGCATATATACTAACTGAGATTGGGATGCAAACAACCTGCTATAGGTTGAATCACATGTGCCTTACTGGTATTTTGCATTATTTTATTTTTCATGTTCTTTGTATGGGTGCATGTGCGTAATGTGATCCCCTGTACTATTTTGTTCGATGTATCTCTCTCTCTCTTTATGTGCATTCCTCTATTTCTACCTACATTCTTCTATATGTCATAAACATTTATCTTTTTTTTCTTATATTTTACTTTTGGGGATGATGCAAGGAATCGAGACATTTAGGTCTCTGCCATGTTGACCTGAAATATTTTTTTTGTTTTCACTCTTTATGTGCCATTCTTCCAGTTCTATGAGTATTTGGGGAATGATGACGTTTTCGAGCTCTATAACAACATTATAGAAAAGATATATTGACCCTAAATCCATAGATCCCTTATGTGTTTTTGGTGGAAACCCCTCCCTTATTCATGATATAGCTTCATTTTGGGAACATATGACTTGGAATAGGGCTTTCTGAGTAAGCTATCGTGTGGTAGGATTGAACATTGGCTACTTCGAAGAAATTGCTCACAAAAATGGTGTAGGAATTTCTTTAAAGTGGTGGCATGCATTGAAAATATCTTTTGACATTTCTCATGTTTCATGGTGCAATTTTCTTTCTTCCTATGATGTTTCCTTTTCTTGGTGGTGTTATTGGGTTTGATGTCCTCCAAGAGTGCAATATTTCTTAGCATATAAATTTCCTCTTAGTGGTGATGCAACACACTAAATTCTCTAAGAAAGTGAATATTTTACTCTAGAATTGTCCTCTCTTGGAGAAATTAGGCATGATGTTCCCTAAGAAGAAGACCTTATGCAAAGTAAGAAAAATCCCTTTGAAAAAAAAACTTTTACTTGCATGATTGTTAGCATAATACAACTTGTTAACCTTGTGAAGCTTGAAACCCTCTTCAAGGTCACCAAGCATAACACACCTTTCTTTCCAGTGGAGCCTTCCCATTTTCATAGGTGCTTAGAATAGCATAGCTTGGTAAGCCCTATGGAGCTCAAAACCCTCTTTAAGGCCACCAAGCATAAGACACCTTGCTTGCCAGTGGAGCCTTGCCTTGTTCATAGGTGCTTAGCATAACATAGCTTGTTAAGCCTTATGAATCATGAAACCTTGTCTTGTGGAACCTTATTGAAGTTGTCAGAAGGACAACTTTGATATGATTTTCCACCCATTAGTGGGCTCACCTAGTGGACATATTGAGGTTCCACTACCCTGGAGTGAGCATGTGACAAAAAACTTAGATGCATTCTACGTCGCATCTGACAATTGAGGATTGATCTTCCCAGTCTTTTATAATGTATGATTGAGTATATTTTTCATTGGGTGATCCCACAATAGTGGTTTACAATTTTTGGCCAAACTGGACACTGCAATTATTATTTTTAACTAAATCTTCATATTCAGGCACCTATAGTGGCTAAAACCTGAGGAATTTGAAGATGATGCAAACTAGAGTCTCATCAAATTTTTTCTGTAGATTCTAAAAATAGTTTTTTCAAAAATTTTGGAATCAGATTGCACTTTTTTTTCCATCTCCCACAAAAATTGGTTTTTTTCAGAAAACATCATTTTTAAAAAGTGACGCTCACCGTATACAACATAAATTTTTTTGTATGAAGGATAAAATTCTAATTTTTTTGAATTTAGATTTGTAACGACGATATCTAGCACTTTCATTTGGTCTCATAGTTTTTTATTGAATATTTTTTCCTTAATCAAGTTTCAAAGTCAAACCAATTGCAATTTAGACATAGGCGAACTGCATATGACATAACTTTTTCTGTATGAATCAAAATTCAATTATTATTTTCAATGGATCAAGGACATCAATACCTACGTGGACATGTTTTTTAAAATTTAATTTCGATAATCTGTTGTTTTTCCACATTTCAGAACAAAGAGTTTGATTTTCAGTGAAAAACCTATGTTTGATAAAACAAAAAATTAAAATACATAATAAAAGCAAACCATATTAAAATTATATTCAACGGATAGCTCATTCCAAGGACTATAATTATCTAGTTGGGTTTCTAAAGTTCTCTGCATTTTCATCCTCAAATTGAGCTTTGAAAGAATTTTTTTATAAAAAAATTACAAATTTTTGAGGAGATAGGGAAAGAAGGGGGTTCGGTTGAACCCAAAAAGTATGTTCGATCGAACCACTTTTAAATAATGTGCGAAATTAGGGTTGGGTGGTTTGATCGAACCCCCCTAAAATAGGTTCGATTGAACCACTTTTAAATAATGTGCGAAATTAGGGCTGGGTGGTTCGATCGAACCCCCTCAGTATACATACAAAAGTCAAACAACTTTTCTAGGGGTTTTTTGTGTTTTTCTGAGCTCAGTTTGTGTAAATGACAATTTTCAGGGAACCCTCGTGCTTCCAAGCATGTCGGCTGAAAAAGACCATTCACAGGTGAAAAATGATGAATTTTTTGATAATGTTATATATTTTATTTGTTATTGTTGCAATTGTTTCTATTATTTTTTATTGTTGTAAGTTTTTTCAATTGTTTTGTGACAAATTTTTTACATTTTGGAGGAGAATTTGCTATGAAGAGAATGGGACAAAAAGCAAACAGAAGAAATAAGGCTCAACTAAATTTTTCAAAAGATAAAGAAGAAAATAGACGTAAACAAAACTTGACAAATTATCATAAAAAGAAACAAGGTACATGTTTATTTCTTCTCTTTTTCATCAAATATGGGTAAATTTATTTACTTACAATAGTGGGTTTATCATATGTTTTATCTAGCAACAAGGAAAAATGCATCAAATAATTGATATATAAGAAAATTGAAGGTTCCTCATTTCAATTTTATGAAAATGAAAACTCAAATGCACATCATCAATTTCCTCTCAATTACTCTCTTTGTTCATAAATAATTATTTGTAGCATCAATGGTTCATCTTTATACATTTTTACTTTCAAATTTTCTTCATTAGATCCATGATACTTTATCACAAATCTATATTCTTACTTCTATGCTACAACCTTATTTTTTATCACCATCTATCATTTCTTGCACATCCTTGATTTTTTTATTCTACATCATCACAATTTATCATTCCTTCATATTTAGATTATCTTGAATGTATTTATTATTGTTACATGAGCTTATATGCATTCTTAGATTCAATTTCGCTTAGCATACCTTTTGCATTCTCTACTAGTGTCTCCTCCTTGAAATACGCATTTTGATCCTATGGCCTTCATCTTCCTTCCTTACTTGGAAACAACCAATATGTAGTGTCCCACCTTTTTTTGCACTCTATTAATAATATTCCATATATCTCCTACCTCCTAAAATAGGTTTCTAAATTTGTCTAGTACTCTAGATCTAATCTCCATATCAATTGTAAACATATTTGTGGTGCCTACTACTACTCTTTTATGAATCCTTATACTAAATGTTTTACTAGTTTTGATCTACAATATATTCTCTTTATTTGTATTTTTTGTAGTGCCCAATTTTGCATCTATCTATGTTTATGTACTTCTTTAAATCCTTATATTTATTTCATCCAATTGTGCATCATCAATTATATCTATGGTAGAAATACCATCTTTCACCAGTATTTCCCCCTCTATCTTGGTATCTCCCTTTGTATCAATACATGAAAATCAATAGTAGGGAAATCATTATGTATAACCAAATTAGATAAAAGAAGATGAAATAAGATAATTCAACAAAAGAGAATTTCTAAACTCATCTAAAAAACCTAAATAGTGATAATTAGTTGAGAAGGTGGGGATAGCTCAAACACCCCATAAACACACAAAAATTGGTAAAAATTATAAGTATTATAATAAATAGAATCATATTAGTTAACAATAACTATTTTTGGATTAGGATAGATTTAACAACAAGTAAGATGAATATACACATAAAAAATACATTAACTAAATAAGTTTATATGGGAGGAACATATAATGAAGAAGTATGTATCTAAAATAATATCTTCTAAATTTTCTAACACATAATCTAACATAGAATTAGAATATTCTTCATAACAATGAAATAATTCATAAAGAAATAAACGTATTGATAGTAAAAAGAAAAATGTATTGAATTTGATTACCTTTAAAAAGTTGAAAGTTTTAACTAACCTTATTCCTAGATAAGATTAATAACACAAAAATACTATCCAAAATAGATAAATCAGCAATTGTAAATGGTCTTATCTAAATTGGTTTCACCTATATAAACTATGCAAGATTATTTTTCCTATAAAAAAAAATTACTATGTTTTTATTAAACAAAATATAAAAAATGGGATTTAATTATAAACAAAGAAAAACCTAAAATGAGAGTTGAGAAATAGATATCTCATCATGATAGGAATCTAGAATATGAATCAATAGAAGATAATAAAAATTACATCATGTTTCCTAGATGGTAGCATGACTACATTAAGGTCTATATGACTACATAGATTTTTGTTGTACATAAAAAAATACCAGTTTATACAAAAAATTGAAAGTTTATAAAATAAGAATAAAATACACAACCAATAACAAGAAACTTTAGTAGAATAACATGATAATTTGTTAAAATAAATTAAATGATATAAAATGGTCATAATGTTATTTTAACTGAGCTCTAAGATAATATAATTATGATAGATAGGAAAAGACACAAAACCTCCATATGAAGACATTTCCAAGAATACATGTAGCTAGTGCCACAAAGGGAAAGGGGTGAATTTTGGTTATCTTACCAATATTGTCAAATCCCTAATTTGGTATTTTTACCTCCACAAATAATCAAATAAAAAGACATTAGATTAATATGGTTGCACTCTTATCCTATGTGCATCTAGAACTAAGATGAGTACAACATAAAAAATATATATAATCTATAGCAATAAGTGTGTCCCTTAGATATATGAAAAAAGAAAATTTGAGAAGATAGATCAACAAGCATTTCCAAGAGAGATATGAATATACAAGAAGAAATATGAAAATTTGTGATTATGATATTTTCTTAGGTAGCTTCCTTAATGAATACAGCCATCTAAATATGTCATCTTCTTCTACATCTCTTTATTTTGCTATCTTCTTGTCATAATATTAATCTATATTCATATTCAATGATATATGCACTATCTAGCCCTCCATGTATAAAATGTCAATTCTTCTTTGTGGGTGTCAAATATTTCATTACATTCTACATGAACCAATTTGAGATTAAGCAAAATTTTTAAAGCACCAAAGAGTCCTTTTGAATCTCAAAAACCTCAAAATTTAACATCATTAGTAGAAATCTTTAAAATTTAATATATAAATATAAAAAAATGCATTGGAAAGATTTTGTAACATCATTTGAGTTTATAGTATCTATATAAAAGATTCAATCAAAAAGAACATAAATACAGGTCCACACAAATTTTAGATATATATATAGTAACTTCT
The DNA here is from genome assembly GCA_007115665.2 of Sequoiadendron giganteum. NCBI lineage: Eukaryota > Viridiplantae > Streptophyta > Pinopsida > Cupressales > Cupressaceae > Sequoiadendron > Sequoiadendron giganteum. Next base: position 630,910,533 of record CM021101.1, read on the forward strand.
TGCATATTTTTACTCCAGGATATCTTGTCAAAGACTAAAAATTGGAACTACTAACTAATTTGGTGCAGGACGATTGATTGAAGACTCGATTTTGAAACCGAATGTCTTTTAGTTTAGAACACATTTCAATTTTGGTTCTTTAAAACAAACATTTGTATTTCATAATATAGATTTAATTAGGGGGTGAATGAACATTGTTTGTTATGCTTGACATGGTAGGGAGTATGATCTCACCTTGTGTGAATTTGGTTATCAGAAACTAGACCCGTCATCTTTGTATGTGTTTAATACCTTAGAAGGGCCTGCCTCACAAGAGGGAACAACTCCAACCATTTTTTCGCTCGGGCCGGTATATACAAGGATGAGTCTAAATTGTCAAGTCCTCATGGTATGTAGGCCTTAGTCATGCATGTGCCATTCAAAAATAGGTACCGACCTTTTCTTTTAAAGGTATAAGTGCCCCTAGTAGAGTGGTTAAAGCCTCAAGTGGCTTTTTGTACGCTTGCAAGGTGCCATGCCCCCAAGTATTCACTACAACCCTCTTGTTTTAGAAAGTCAAAATCCCTTCTATTCATTGGTGCAAAAACGGTCTTTGCCAAGGCATCCACATTCTCGCAGTTCTTAGTAGAGGTGAAGTGTCTATCATGGGAGATTCATGAGGGGTCGAAGCTTGGTTGACCCAAGAAGTGAGTGCAATGTAAGGGGGAGCCAATGTTTCCAAGCTTCTAAGTCACCCGCTAAGAATAAGTGCGGCTGGGGAAACCCACAAGGAATCCAATGAATATAGTCCTTGGCAACCTTAGGATTTGTGCTTGTATTGTTAAAATCAAACATTTTGTCTGCTATGTCTTACATGTGTGTTTAAAAATAAACCTCAAACAAACATCACACCTAGTACTTGGCAACACCTTAAACCTTGCAAAATCCCAAAACATCAAACAACAAAAACATACAACATGAACAAGTATCACTTAGATTTCTCGGGGCCATCATCCTTTAGTTCTGATTTTTCAATCCTTGCATTCCACCTAGTCTTTCCATCCCATATAGTCCTTGCATATTCATAGCCCTTTCATCATAGTCCTAACATATTCCTAGTCTTGCATACATAGATCACATACCACATAGTCCTTGCATACATATATATCATTCCACCTAGTTCTTGCATGTACAACCCCTTGCATATCAAGATCATATCACCTAACCTTTGCATGTTCCATGAATTTAGTCCTTTGCATATTCATCATTGATCAAATAGAACCCTTAGCTTGCATTGCCACTACTCTTCCTAGGTCTCAAAAACAACCCATTGGCTATCTATCACCCACATCACTTAAGGTTTATCATGGAATTGAGTTAGGAAACATACCATTATCCTTGCTCATATAGGGAAATACTTTGGAGTCCCTCATCTCCTACATACCCTCTCTTGGTCATTGGTCCCTTGTGTTTATCCATCATAACACAAGTCAAACATTGCATCGTAACCAAATTTGGACCTAGAGTTGCATTTGACCTCTTGAATTCTTAGCTTATCACATCATATCATACCATTTTCATATATCCCATCTTAGAATCATATCATTTTCATTGCATCCCAGTTTTTACATAGATCACATCACATAGTCCTTTCATACATATATATCATTTCACCTAGTTCTTGCATGTACAACCCCTTGCATATATCAGGATCATATAACCTAACCAAGTTGCATACATTCCATGAATTGAGTCCTTTGCATATTCATCATTGATCAAATAGAACCCTTAGCTCTTGCACAAGTTCCACTACTCTTCGTAGGTCTCAAAATCAACCCATTTGCTATCTATCACCCACATTGAACTTAAGGTTTATCATGGACTTGAGTTAGGGAACATACCATTATCCTTGAGTCTAGGGAAATCATTTAGAGTCCATCATATCATATATACCCTCTCTTGATCATTGGTCCCTTGTGTTTATCCATCATAACACAAGTCAAGACTTGCATCGTAACCAAATTTGGACCTAGAGTTGCATTTGACCTCTTGAATTCTTAGCTTATCACATGATATCATACCATTTTCATTGCATCCTAGTCCTTACATATTCCTAGTCTTGCATGTACATAGATCACATCACATAGTCCTTGCATACATATATATCATTTCACCTAGTTCTTGCATGTACAACCCCTTGCATATATCAAGATCATATCACCTAACCAAGTTTCATACATTTCATGAATTTAGTCCTTTGCATATTCATCATTGATCAAATAGAACCCTTAGCTCTTGCACAAGTTCCACTACTCTTCGTAGGTCTCAAAATCAACCCATTTTCTATCTATCACCCACATTGAACTTAAGGTTTATCATGGACTTGAGTTAGGGAACATAACATTATCCTTGAGTCTAGGGAAATCCTTTTGGAGTCCATCATCTCCTACATACCCTCTCTAGATCATTGGTCCCTTGTGTTTATCCATCATAACACAAGTCAAGCCCTGCATCGTAACCAGATTTGGACCTAGAGTTGCATTTGACCTCTTGCATTCTTAGCTTATCACATGATATCATACCATTTTCATATGTACCATATTAGAATCATATCATTTTCATTGCATCCCATTGCTTACATATTCCTAGTCTTGCATGTACATATATCACATCACATAGTCGTTGCATACATATATATCATTTCACCTAGTTCTTGCATGTATAACCCCTTGCATATATCAAGGTTATATCACCTAACCAATTTGCATAAATTCCATGAATTTAGTCCTTTGTATATTCATCATTGATCAAATAGAACCCTTAACTCTTGCACAAGTTCCACTACTCTTTGTAGGTCTCAAATCAACCCATTTTCTATCTATCACCCACATTGAACTTAAGGTTTATCATGGACTTGATTTCGGGAACATACCATTATACTTGAGTCTAGGGAAATACTTTTGGAGTCCATCATCTCCTACATACCCTCTCTTGATCATTGGTCCCATGTGTTTATCCATCATAACACATGTCAAGCCTTGCATCGTAACCAAATTTGGACCTAGAGTTGCATTTGACCTCTTGAATTCTTAGCTTATCACATCATATCATACCATTTTCATATATCCCATCTTAGAATCATATCCTTTTCATTGCATCCTAGTCCTTACATATTCCTAGTCTTCCACGTACATAGATCACATCACATAGTCCTTGCATACATATATATCATTTCACCTAGTTCTTGCATGTACAACCCCTTGCATATATCAAGATAATATGGCCTAACCAAGTTGCATACATTCCATGAATTTAGTCCTTTGCATATTAATCATTGATGAAATAGAAACCTTAGCTCTTGCAAAAGTTCCACTACTCTTCATAGGTCTCAAAATCAACCCATTTGCTATCTATCACCCACATTGAACTTAAGGTTTATCATGGACTTGAGTTAGGGAACATACCATTATCCTTGAGTCTAGGTAAATCCTTTTGGAGTCCATCATCTCCTACATACCCTCTCTAGATCATTGGTCCCTTGTGTTTATCCATCATAACACAAGTCAAGCCCTGCATCGTAACCAAATTTGGACCTAGAGTTGCATTTGACCTCTTGCATTCTTAGCTTATCACATGATATCATACCATTTTCATATGTACCATATTAGAATCATATCATTTTCATTGCATCCCAGTCCTTACATATTCCTAGTCTTGCATGTAAATAGATCACATCACATAGTCCTTTCATACATATATATCATTTCACCTAGTTCTTGCATGTACAACCCCTTGCATATATCAAGATCATATCACCTAACCAAGTTTCATACATTTCATGAATTTAGTCCTTTGCATATTCATCATTGATCAAATAGAACCCTTAGCTCTTTCACAAGTTCCACTACTCTTCGTAGGTCTCAAAATCAACCCATTTTCTATCTGTCACCCACATTGAACTTAAGGTTTATCATGGACTTGAGTTAGGGAACATACCATTATCCTTGAGTCTAGGGAAATCCTTTTGGAGTCCATCATCTCAAATACACGCCCTCTTGATCATTGGTCCCTTGTGTTTATCCATCTTGCATCGTAACCAAATTTGGACCTAGAGTTGCATTTGACCTCTTGCATTCTTATCTTATCACATCATATCATACCATTTTCATATATCCCATCTTAGAATCATATCCTTTTCATTGCATCTCAGTCCTTACATATTCCTAGTCTTGCATGTACATATATCACATCACATAGTCCTTGCACACATGTATATCATTTCACCTAGTTCTTGAATGTATAACTCCTTACATATATCAAGGTCATATCACCAAACCAAGTTGCATACATTCCATGAATTTAGTCCTTTGCATATTCATCATTGATCAAATAGAACCCTTAGCTCTTGCACAAGTTCCACTACTCTTCGTAGGTCTAAAAATCAACCCATTTTCTATCTATCACCCACATTGAACTTAAGGTTTATCATCGACTTGAGTTAGGGAACATACCATTATACTTGATTCTAGGGAAATAATTTTGGATTCCATCATCTCCTACATACCCTCTCTTGATCATTGGTCCCATGTGTTTATCCATCATAACCAAATTTGGACCTAGAGTTTCATTTGACCTCTTGCATTCTTAGCTTATTACATCATATCATACCATTTTCATATATCCCATCTTAGAATCATATCCTTTTCATTGCATCCCAGTCCTTACATATTCCTAGTCTTCCATGTACATAGATCACATCACATAGTCCTTGCATACATACATATCATTTCACCTAGTTCTTGCATGTACAACCCCTTGCATATATCAAGATAATATGACCTAACCAAGTTGCATACATTCCATGAATTTAGTCCTTTGCATATTAATCATTGATGAAATAGAACCCTTAGCTCTTGCAGAAGTTCCACTACTCTTTGTAGGTCTCAAAATCAACCCATTTTCTATCTATCACCCACATTGAACTTAAGGCTTATCATGGACTTGAGTTAGGGAACATACCATTATCCTTGAGTCTAGGGAAATCCTTTTGGAGTCCATCATCTCCTACATACCCTCTCTTGATCATTGGTCCCTTGTGTTTATTCATCATAACACAAGTCAAGCCCTGCATCGTAACCAAATTTGGACCTAGAGTTGCATTTGACCTCTTGCATTCTTAGCTTATCACATGATATCATACCATTTTCATATATCCCATATTAGAATCATATCATTTTATTTGCATCCCAGTCCTTACATATTCCTAGTCTTGCATGTAAATAGATCACATCACATAGTCCTTGCATACATATATATCATTTCACCTAGTTCTTGCATGTACAACCCCTTGCATATATCAAGATCATATCACCTAATCAAGTTGAATACATTCCATGAATTTAGTCCTTTTCATATTCATCATTGATCAAATAGAACCCTTAGCTCTTGCACAAGTTCGACTACTCTTCGTAGGTCTCAAAGTCAACCCATTTGCTATCTATCACCCACATTGAACTTAAGATTTATCATGGACTTGAGTTAGGGAAAATACCATTACCCTTGAGTCTAGGGAAATCCTTTTGGAGTCTATCTTTCTCCTACATACCCTCTCTTGATATAGTCCTTGCATATATATATATATATATATCATTTCAAAAAAAATCAAATCTACGTGTCCTCCAAGTCAAGTTGTCCACATCATCTCGAAGTCAAACTTCTAATCCTCCATACCAACCATGAATAAGCTTTCATCCTTCATCCACCTACCTTAACCATCAAGAGTTGCCTAACATAATCCATGTCATTAATCCGCAGTTCAAGTTTCCACTTATCACCCTTATCCTCTATTCTTAATTCTGAGCCTAATAATTTCTTATCATCTATTTTCAAATGCATTTTTTCCATGGAATTCTTAAGTTCAAGAATCTTTGATTTCATTTGATTTTATATGTTCAACTCCACTTATATATCATCATCTCTCACTTTCTTTGCAAAATATTTTGTTTCATGTATAAATGGCTCAACAAGCAGGAAGTTCTCAAGCAAAAGTCAAGCTCAATCTAGATATTGGACCAAAAAAATCAGTTGAAGAACACATGGACCTTGAAGATAGGGAGGAGGCCCGAGTTAAAACAATGCATGTTGGAGAGGGGTTGGGATCACTTCCTTCTACACCAATGGATGAGCATATAAAAGTAGTTGAAAAGGTGGGGAAACAAATTTCTTATAGAAATTTAGATTATTTACTTGAAATGGATATGGAGAAACTGAAATGTTATGCCGACCAACCTAAAAATACAAGTAAGAGGTCAATGACTAAATATATAAATAGAATAATCCATGATCATTTCAATCATCTTGAAACACTTGAAAAAACCCAATTTTTATCACGTTTACTTCTTCGTGATGAGTTGAAAGAGTCATTACAATTGTTGGGTGTACATTCTGCATCGAATAAGAGGAAACACATGAGACTACAAAAATATATTGTTGTAAATGTTAAAAAAGGTTTAGATTCCATTGGGAAAGGATCTCGATCAGTGGATAAGGCCATTGCAAGAAAGGTGATTTTGACATATGTTTTAAATAAAGAAATATCCAAAAAAGAAAATTTTTAGCACTTTCCACTGAATTTGGTTATAGTAGAACCATACTAATCAAATATGAGAAAAAGAGAAAGGTTTTGGATGATAGTTCTGAAGGCAATTGGGATATTATCTATAGAGCTCCCCATTCTGACAGGATTGAAGATGTTGTTAGGAACTTGATCTCAAATTTTTGGAATGATTAGACCCATCTGTCATCAAATACTAGAGATGTTATGAGGCACAGGATTGGACCTGGTATTTATGAAGAACATATTAAACATTGGATAGACATAACACAACTTGAGATGTATATGAACTTTTGTAATATGTATCCTCATATAAAGATTGGGAAAACAATTTTTGAAAAGTTAAAGCCATATTATGTGAAGATAAACAAGTTTTTTGAAACTTGTTGTTGTTGTTATCACATTGAATTTGATCTCTACTATCAGGTGTTTCAAAAGATGAGAGAATAAATATATGGTTTTCAAATGGCACCTCCTAAACAGGTAAGTTTGTTCATAAAGGATCTATTATGTGATCATGAAAGTGGACCTCAAATAAAATGCATAAAAGGACTATGTGAAACAAGTGGAAATTTGGCTAATTTTCCTTCAAAAAATGAAAATTATGACCTAACAAAGACAATAAATTGCAAGAGATACAAGTGTGTAAAGTTTCAAACAAATTTTGGGAAAGAATCCACAAGGTTAAACTATGTAGAAGAGGAGATACCTATTGGGAAATTTATGGAAGATTTTCAAAAATTGATACAACCATACATACAACATTCTTTTTATGCTAAGTGGCAACAACATCAATTTCAAACATTAAGAGATACTTTCCCACTTGGAACAATTCTATCAGTAGTTGAATTTGCAGAAAATTACTCTTTTGTACATCAAAAAGAGATTCAATCAGAATATTGCTTTTCAAAGCATGTCACTATTATGGTTCATGTGTGTTATCGAACTGCACAATTGGAATTGAATGGTGTTGAGAGTACAGATGAACAATGGGCCATCAAGAAAGAATATCACTTTTATATTAGTGATGATAAAGAGCATGACACACTTTTTGTACAACATTGTTTTACAAAATGTTTTTTTGAGAATTTGAAAAGCATTTTGTATGGTCAGATGGATGTGTGGCACAATTCAAATCATCATGAACATTTTATGCACTTTCTAGATATCATTAAATTTACAACATACCACATGTTTGGAGTTTCTTTGAGAGTGGGCATGGAAAGGGTGAGCATGATGACACAGGAGCTTGCATCAAGCGTGCTTTAAGAAAGCATCAAATGAGTTATTTAGAAGATCATATAGACCATGCACATGATGTTGTTGAATGGTGCAAGAAACACTTTGCATCAAATGAGGTCAGCACATCTTCAAGAACAAACCAAAACATTCCACATAGAGTGTTTTGGGAGATATCGGGTATGTATAAATTACATTTAAAAAAAAAAAGTTATTTAAATTTAAAATTTACACACATATATATATACACACATGTTCAAGTTCACATAAGTTTGTTGCAAGTACATGTATCTACTGGGGATACAGATTTGGTTCTATCATCAAGATTAGCATCTAAGACAATAGTGCCTTAGTGATTTCAATTCAAAATCACAACAAAGACACAAGCAACTGTACCATAAAGCGGAAACAGACCCAGTTGATCCCCCATTGATCCTCTAAGAGAAATGGATGCAAAGAAATAAAATATTCAACACAAATAGATAACCATGAAAGAAAAAACAATGAACACATAGATATACGTGGGGAAAACCTTTTCAAGTAAAAAAAACCAACCTCCAAAACATTCAGCTCACTTTTATTATTCAGTAACAAAAAAGGGTTACAAAACAAACACAGAGCTATGATCTTCAGGATATTACATCTTGTCCATCTGGAGGAAGAATACAAGCAACACAAAACAAAATAATCACACAGTTACAATGTCCTCATGACATACTATGTAGATTCCCTTCAGCTCCTCTCAAAAGACTGTCATAGCCAACCTCATGGCCAGCCCAACCTCTTGGCCTCACAGGTTCACATCTTATCAGGTCTGAGAGTCAAAGTGTTCATTGTTGAACAACTCAAACACTCTCAGCCTCTCTCTGTTATCACTCATCTTCTGTCTCTAACTGCACACGAGATTATTTATAATCTTACACCATGTGCATACCTGTTCAGCCCATCCCTTCCAGCAACGGTCAATAGGATAATAACTCTCCTACCTGCAAGCACCCATACTTCATTGATAACGTGCATCGCTTATACAACTACATCAAGCCACAAAATCATTAACTCGGCCAAGACGCGTCCGTCAACCTTCCATAAATAATATAGCTCTATCGCAATCAAGAAATAACTCTCTGGCCAATGGGATCACAAAGAATCTGCCACGTGTTGCCAAACAAAACCTTGTCACTCTTTGACTATCAGTCCAGCTCAATCAAGCTCAGTCAACCGAGCTCCGAGCTCACTCGAGCCCCTACCACGCTACCACAGCCTAGACAAAAATGCCTCGTGGTATGGCGGTAATTCAGTCGAGCTCCCTTGAGCTCTGGCACCAAGTCCAACTTGGTCAAACTCTGCCCCGAGCTCATTCGAGCTCCTACCGCACCACTGTTGGACCCACCTCGTGGTATGGCGGTAAACCTATTCGAGCTCACCTTCAGACTCCACCGTGCTACCACTGGGCTTGGCTTTTCCCATCACGGTATGGAAGTAACCGCCAAACAGACCATCAGGTCTCACCGCAGTCGAGCGATAACCACTCTGGTATATCGCCAGTGGTCTTACCGCAGCCACCGCGGTCAGCCATCTCACTGGTCGTGGTATGGCGGTCTTACCTCAGCCACCACGACCAGCCATCACATTGGCCACGGTATGGAGGTAACCGTTACCAACCAACTACCAGTGGTTTACTGCGCCCACCGTGGCTTATAAAACAAGTCACGTGGTAGGGCGGTAACCGCCACCCTGAACTGCCACTATCACCATCACTAACCATGCTACCACTAGGCAAAGAGAAGATTGTCGTAGTATAGCGGTAACACTGCCCAACCGCTAGAAAGATAAAGGGTGGCCCACGGTAAAGCAGTAAACCACACAACCACACCACCAAGGCAACCCTGCAGTGGTATAGCGGTAAAAACAAGAAACAAGGAGAAAATGACCAAGCCTTCAAGGAAGAACCTGAATGTTGAGGCATAAATTTCCCAATAGTATCTAGGTGTGGATAGAATATCAATGTATGGATGCAAGAGGGTAGAAAAAACAAGATCTTTGCATTGTGTTATGAGTTCAAATAGTCACCCTGGATGGACATTATACACGAGGGATTACTCTTGTTTCTGCACTGAGTGCATTGCAGGAAACTCTCATGTATGCAACAATGAAGAATTTGAATATGTTAGTAAATGGGATACGGTGCCAGTATTCATTTCAGACACATACGATTAAAATGAGGATGAAATATTTCAGGACATTCCTTTGATTTCAATTAATTATGACCATATTTCAGGATTAGTTAGAAAAGGTACATGTGTAAGTTTTCAATAATTTAAATATTATATAAATTTGATGATCTTTAAAGTCTAGAGACAATTCTAATTTTTATAGAATTTTATTGTGTAAATTTGGTGTACGCGAGATTTTTTTGTAGTCATAGCAGAGCCTGGAAACATAGAAGGTGTTAGCTATTATTTACTGTGTTGCACAGAAGAGAGGAATAAGCTAGCACGACCTGAAACAAATGATGGAATGTTATTTCCCACAGGTGAGTTTGAATTTAAAATTATATATATACATTGTGTACATGTGTACATTACCTTAAAAACATTAAATATATATTGTACAAACCTTGAGCACGAAAATGTTGTACATGTGCACATGTATTACCTCAGGTTCATGTTTACTGTGCAGGTTCTATTTTTGTGCAAGGGATATATCTAAAACAAGTCAAAGTTGTTCAACATGGGATTCATTTTGTGGACTATCAAGTTGATAACAAGGTATATCAATATAGTCACCTTATAATTGCTACCGCCCTACATCTTCATGTAGTTCCACATGCACGTGGACGAAAAAAATGGAGATTAGATAGTGATGACCATAAAAAAAAATTATATGTTATTCAAGAGCAGGTTGAACCAGAATGTTTGAGTTAGATTATATCCATGATTTTCAAGTTCACTTTTACATGTACATACATGTTCAAGACGAGAACTTATAGTAACTTGTTTGAACTCTGGATTGTCTTAGTTACTTATAGTATATGTTGATGACAAATGTTTTAAATTTGGTTGGACACAAATTAGGGGTTGAAATACATTGATAACCTTAAATTGAGTAGATATTTCCAATTATATATTTGTTCCATGGAATTCAAGTACTTTTTATGTACATAATGTGCAAACCTTGTCATAAAAAAAGTCATTGAAAGAGTGATGGTGGGAGTAGAAGAAAATTTAGTGTTAGTTTCAATGATCTCCAAAAGAGCATGTTTATTTATTTATATCTTCAATAATGTTGTATTTATGTATATAGTTGTATATATTTAATCAAGATGGTTAATATTATAGTTAATTAATTTTTTCTCATGCCCTAAAAAAATTAGCAAGTGATTGCATGTCCCCTTAAGCCATCCTCTTAGGTCCATTCACTCATCTCCTACATACATTTTAAAAATTTAGGCAAGTTTAATTTATTTTAGGTAGACCTTGCAACTACTTTGCATGATTGTGGCTACTTGGGAATTTAGCATGTGACAACATATTATATAATGAACTCCTACAGTAGTCATCACTTGAACATAAGAATTTTCTAATATAATTATATGCATATTTACTTGTCCATTATATTTTTTTATGATTTTTATTTTAGGTCTCTTATAACTAGTTGGAATGATTATGACTACTTGTGTATTAAATTTGTGACAACATAATGGATAATTTTATAATGGTAGGAATCATTTGAATATAAAAAGATTCTAATCTATTTTTCTAAGTTTATTTATTATAATTTTCTCACATGACTTAGAGTTTGACCCATGTATCTATAATTAATTTATTTTCTATTCTATAAGGTGCATCAAATTAAATTGGCATGTGCCCTTATGTTATGTTGCAGCATGCCACCATAAACACCCTAGGATAATAAATATGAAAATAATTAGGTTTTAAATCCAATTGAAACTCTATTTTTTAGTGGATTGAGGGAGTGGAGGGGTTTTGAGGTGGGGGTATTTCAAGTGGTTTCTTTTCAAGTGGGGGTTGAATATTTTATAAAAAATCTTCTAATAAAAATATATACTCTTGTAATTTCTCTATTGAAATGTAACATGTTAAATATTATTTCAATTATCTAAATTTAAATAATTTTTTAATTTAAATTATGAACTTTATTGAATCATTGCATCATATTGGAGATTATTGTCAAGTCATAACATGGACACATGATTTCATCTTCCTATTTCCTATTAGGTATATTCCTAGGACAAAACCCTATATTTATATAGATCAATTTGAGGCTTCTCTTGTGAAAAATATATATTTATCTAGATATATATTAATAAGGAAGAGGGCTTTGATCATTTATAACAACTTGCATGTTAGTGATGATAAGAATAGTAATTTGAAACTCCTTAAGAAAGATACCAATTGTTTACCATAGTTCTTATTCATGTTCCCTAAATACTAGTTTAAATGAATCAAGTGGTAATCAAACAAGTTATTTCATTGTGGAGTTTGTTGTTATTTAATGTATAGATATGCAACATATCTAGTTATTTTAGAATTTTGTTACAAGTCAAAAAGATAATAGAGGTATAATTTGAATTGAATTTTATTAATGTTTCAAAGAATTAAATTTATTTGTTTATTTGTTCTTACTTTCTATCAAGATTTTAATTTCATCATTTTTATCAAATTTTAAAACTAGAACATCTTGAAATTAATAAATTATAGGCTCAAGTAAATACACTCATTTATAAAATATCATTAGTTTAATTGAGCTTGAGAGTCATTTATTTTATAATTTTTGACTGCTTACTATAATTTAATCAATGGGCATGTGCGTGCAAAATATTTATTGTGATCAACATGAATGAACTTAATTATAAAGTGGCATTCATTTCCTAAAATTATACTCTAGAGAGATCAACTGTATATATCATATAAGGAAATATAAGTTGTAAGAGATCATCAAATAGGCAAATGTATACATATATCATATAAACATGTAAACATATCAATATTGATCAATGTATAAACATGTGACATGTTATAAAGAAAGTGCCAAATGTATGTATATCATAAAAGAAAATGTAAGTTAGAGATCATTAAATGTGGAATACTAAAGATCATCATATAAGAAAATGTCGAATACTAAAAATCATCATATATAGAAAACGTAAGTTAGAGATAATCAAATGTCAAATACTAGAAAGATCATCATATAAGAAAATACATGTAGTAAAGATCATAAATCCAATGCAGGGCCTAATATGAACGTCGACTCCTAGTCGAACGATCATCTGAATGAGAACGGTCCTACTCTGATGGATGTGCTGAGCCCTGCAAATAAAATGGTGTACAAAATGTGTTAAATACATATAATTTATATTAAATATGTATCTAGATCTATGCATACATATTCATGTACATATACATATGTATATATAAAAATTTAAAACTCACATGTCCACTAGCAGTAGATTCATCCAACGAGTCACGTCGATGTACACGATCTAGAACAAGGCTAGGACTGACAAGAGGTATGTCCACCTACAATATATAAATTCATATATATCAGTACATGAATATCTAGTTAAAAATAAAATTTAAAAATAATTAAAAAGGAATTGAAACATGCACATGCACACATATATGCACATCATTTGATATCGGATGACCCGATTCCTTTGAAATAGACGCCTCCACCATATCAAATGTATGGTCAAGTGATGAACCAATATCTGCATCCATCTGATCTATCCCATGTCATGCTAGAAATGATGAGTGGAGAGTACTATGTAGGTGAGATGGAATCGACGATAACGAATCGACACCAACCAACATCTCAGTAAAACCCATAGTCTGTGTAGCTATCGAATGATTAGATGGTGGATCCTAATGTGCAGTAGTGTTGGGTTGAGAGTGATGGGATCCTGGAAGTGAATGAGATCTAACATGCTCTATAATGATCCCATAGTTTGATGCAATAAAGGCATATGCCTCCAAGAGCTCCTCATCCAAACAATGCAGAGTCCTATGTGCCATATCTCCTGTAAGTGCCTCAAGCTCTATGGGAGTAGGGATGCCTGTTGCTGTGAAAGGATCCATGGTGGTCCACTGTGCTGAAGATGGTGTTGGTCAGGGATGTCTAGACATCAAATACTAACCTACACGATCACTAGATATCCTAGTGGTGGCAGTTGCAATGTCATCTATAGTATCAATTGTTTCCTTTTGGGAAGCAACAACAACCTCATCTGCTATGGGGGCTAGAGCTAGGGGTGAGAGAAGGAGACCTCTCACCAACAAATACCCTAAAAACTAGGGCCGTTCTATCTGGTCAATGGTAAGTGGGTCTATCAGCAATCTTGCCATGCCCCTGACCAACATATGGTGGAATGTCTAGGTAGTTGACTTTGAGGCCCAAATGGACCTCAGCATACAACTGCTGAACAAAATATAATGGAATCTGGTCATTGTTTGGGTATTGACCATGTGCTGCGAGAAATCGTGGGTAGATCAATGAGGCCATAGCATGATTGACACATCTAGTGACCTGGTATGCCCTAACCTTACATATATTTTGATAAAATGGAAAACAATTGGTTTTTATCATTTATTTGGTCACACTATCTTGTATTTTTTAAGGGGAACCTCACCATGTACTTCTTCCCGCATGCGGGAAAGAATAAAAACTACTTTATCTAGAGAAAATGCACTAGTCCTCTCAAGTTCATCTCTTAGTTTTTCTAGACTCTGCAATATTGACATGCATGGTTCAGAATATATCCCTGGGTTTGCACCCTACACTAATGAGTCTTTCAATTTCCTAATCTCATTAGTGGTATTTGCAAACAAAGATTCTGGAGGTGGAACATCTGCATTTTCCATGTTATATATGTATGTATGTACCTAAAGGAGCAATGAGACCTTGGTTTAAATAATATATCTAGATATAGGGAATATAAATCTAAAACAGTTCTAATAATTCATCTACTCATCAATAATATTTCCACACCATTAACAAAATACATGTTCAACATCTATCATAGTTTTTAATAATCAAAACATTCAAATTAAACTAGATTGCACAAAAAACATAATCTAAAACAATTATAAAATTTAAATTTACAAGTGTGCACTCTAGTACAAAATGTGCCATTAAAGACAGTTAAAAAAACATTGATAAAGGTTGCATCTAAGATTTGTTTCCTACAACTAGTAATAAAGAGAAAGCATCATTAATTAACATTGGTGGTCATGTAAAATAAATTTAGTCATTATTGAAGGCACAAATAAGAGAAGAAAATGAGACAGATGATAAGCTTGTAAATATGATTTCTAAACTATGGAAGGACAACATTAGTGCTTCCCAAAAAAAATCTACTTCATGAAAATAGAATTATTTGAAATTGGATGGAAGAATCTTAATGCTTAAAGCTATGATCTAATACATTCTAATCTATATGATGTCCTGTTTATTGATCCTCTTGAAGATCTCTCAAGATTTAGATAAAACAATAAAGAAATTATTATGGGGTGGTTCGAATGAAAGTAAGTGTATTCCTATTATTAAATGGGACACTATATGTCTTGCCAAAGGTTTTGATAGCTCATGAATTAAAGTATTATCAAAATGGAATCATACTTTCTACACCAAGTTGATCTAGAACATGTATGACAAGCTTGATGTGTATTGGAGATAAATACTAAGAAACAAATACCTAGACTCAAATGATCAAGACAAAGTTATAATCAATGCTAATCCACCTGGTGGTTCTCTTATTTGAAAATTCATGCTTAAAAGTAGATCACTCACTGCAAACCACTTGTCTTGGGCTATCTAGAATGGAAAGTGAAAATAAATGATTAATTACCTATTTAGAATTATATGAATGTAAATATATCATAGAAGATATCTAGGGCAGTTATATGATTAATTATTTGAACCATGTGGATTATCCAAGTGGCTTATAGTGGACTTGGAATAATTTTGATTTGGCTCCCATTCCACATAAAATCAAAAGGATTTTAATGCATGAATTTCACAAGTAAAAATTATATACCACATAGGACAAGTATTTAATATTATATACAATATTTAGCCATATTGGATTACTATTCAATCAAATCAGGTTATCAAATAGAAAATTTAATATTAAATTCCTTAGGTTGGATTTCTAGATTGTGTTGGGGAAATCATGCCTCCCAAAAGCTAGTGCATTTTCCTAGATGAAATTTCACATGAGAATAATTATAGGATATATACTTCACACATTTGTCTTTACATATCTATCTAGGTTTCTACCATGCATGTCTACTAAATAATCTTCCAATCACCTATTACTCAACTATTCATATTCTTCTAAGTTCTAGAATTAGCATTGTTGTGAGTTAGAATGGTCTAATTCCCTCTCACAATATCTCTTATCTCTATTTATCAATTGGGAATATTCTTATCATTTAATTCCACTTGGGATAGAATATGGAAGGCTAGCACATTTAAGATGAGTTAGAATTTACGAAAATAAATAAATTGACGAATCTTTAATGATAGGGACATCCCATTTAATTCTTTAGAAAATAAAATTTAAATCATCATTTATGAGAATATTTCAACCAAATTTAGAATGGTTTCACATAGAGCAATTGAGTTCACTAGCTAGGACAATAGGATGACAAATAACTAGTTAGGTTTCAATCTCCTATTGGGTTTCTCCTATTGCTTGAGTAAGGTGGGTATGATGGAAATTAGATGGTTGGAACCTCATTTTGGAAGATAAAAAATAAATGTGAATGGGGCTTGCAAAGGTAATTGAACTCCAATTTGGGTTGGTTCTATAATAAAAAAATGACAAAGGTAATCTCCTTTGAGTTGTATCTAAGATACTCCACCCATCCACACATAATGAGGTTCAATTAGATGAATTATCTGAGGGGATAAGATTGTGCCAACATATCATTAAAGTTGTGGGTATTGAAGGAAAACCCCAAATTCTAATTAATTTTTCTCTTTTAGAAGATCACCAATTATAGGCTTAGCCTAAAGTTACAAAAAAATATTGTTATTTTTGGATTGTATGAGGCCCTTCTTGATTATAAAAATATGCAAAGAGGCCAATATATCTATATAACTTATAGAAAACCATAAGTTAGATCATATTGAAAATATAATAATTTAGAATGGCACCGAGGCATGGACCAACATTATTGAAACTATATAAAGATAATAATATAAATAGGTGTAACACATGATCCAGAACATACATGATCTATGAAAGTGATATGTGTAAGTAAGTGAAATATTTTTTTGGATCAATCAAAGTGATATATGTAAATCTCTTTTTTCAATGTGAAAACATATTCATATTTATATGCTATATTTTTCAACCAACCAAAAAAATTATGAAATAGACTTTACTTCATTACCTAGACCAATTATAGAGTTAAACACTATTGTATAATTGGTGTTTCATCTATCAACTTTGCACTATCTAAAGTATATTTCATCTATTCTCATGCACTACAACTCTTTAAATACATGTTCCTACACCATTATGCTCAAATTTCCATGTCTAACCTCAAATAAGTTCCATATATATTGAACACCACTCTTTTTATGCATCCTAATTAGCCAATAAAATATATGTGAATTTTAAACTTCCGATGCACAATTATTTGACTATATGTAATATGATAACCAAATATGATGCTCCTACTACTTCCATATAAAATCTAAAATTAACCTTGCAAAACTCTCTAGAATAAGTGCATGATCATCACTAGTTTAAAATAATACCACTTCAAGGTCCTTCTATCTTCCTTTGTATTTTTGGTTGGATTAATGAATGTTATATACATAAATATTTCAATTTGAGTGGAGTTATAGTATTGTGATTCAATTTCTTAACTTACATGAAGTTTTACATTTTCCCTTTTTTTCTCCAAATTCTTCTTAAATACATACCTTGAATAAATGTTTCATGATCTAATTAAATTGGAAAAGATGATATATCGTCATCTATGGAGTTCAATTTCTTAGTTTCATGAAGTTGTATCATTTATTATCTTTTCTTTGAATTCTCAACTTCACACTCTTTTGATATTTGAGTCTTTGATTATTTTCTTGGTGTTATGTTGAATTCTATACCAATCAAATACAATTATTCCAAATAATCAAAAAAATTATTTTCAATTATCAAAAACAAATAAAAAGCATGGAATCAATTATTCAAATTATTAATTTAATATAGTATAACAAGAAAGTTAGATTAGAAACCAACTTTGGTATATCAAAAATTAAAGTATAATTAAAATTATGGTTAAGACATGGTGATTAGATGATGAATAAGACATACAAATTGTACTCTATTAATTCTAGGATAAATCATGAAACCTCAAGAAAATAAAAATCTATGACATAATGAAAGCCACCAACACACCACCACAAGATCTAGGAAAAAAACTCACATTGACAATATAAGAACTAGGAAAAAATCTCAATAAACACACACCTCAAAACATTTTTTGTGGCCCCATGAGCTTAAAGTTTAGTATTAGTAGTGTCATCTTCAAGTAGAAAGATATGGTGATAGCTATATTATTAAGTATATTATGGAAAATAAAGTTGTTACATGAAATTCATTGATTAGCTCATCAATAATAGGATTGGGAAACATATCCTTGGTTGTGCGTTTTTTTATATATAAAAATATACTCTTAAACAACATGAACCGTCCTTTATATTAAATAAAGAGTACATGGGAAGAGTGTGGACCACACTAGGTTGAATGAACCCCACCTAAAGAAGGTTGTGCACTATTGTTAAGTCTCAAGGTATTTTTCACAAAAACATATCAAGGTACTCAAATATTATTTGGTGTACTAATTGGAATCAACTAAAGTTCATGATCTTATGAAAATTTTGAGGTGATAATATATGGGAATCTATAAACATTGAGATATTTTTGGTTATCACTTCATGTAATTTTGATGATTGAGTCAATGTAACAAATTTAGATAATAACTTGGTAAGTTGTTACCCAATGATACCTTTTTTAATAAATTCTCTATGTTACCCTTGATGATACCTTATTTAGGTAATAACTTGGTAAGTTGTTACCCAATGATACCTTATGTGATATAATGAGGTGTGTGGAACCTAATTTCACCCCTATGAGAGTGTACTTGTGGGAACTAGTAGTAAATTGAATCCACATTTTAAAGAATTTGTAAATGATGGTCTCAAGTTTATGTAACTATTATTATCCCAAAACCATGCCATATAATCCTAGTGGGAGACCAAACATATTAGGTTACAAAATATAGTTCTCTACAAATATTTAAAAACTTATGTTTCTCCATGCACGCCAGTATGCCCTTATTAGCTATCATTACATAGGAAGTATAAAACATCACAATTATAGGATAATCCTTCCACTTTTTTACTAACCATCTCTTGATGGATTAGTATCTTGACACCTAGTGAGTGGAGACTCAGATTAGTGTTCTTGGTATGTGACATGATGTCATATGATATGCAATATTAGTTAAGTTATAGTTCTTGAGGCATTATTCATGTTGCGCATGATATGTAATATTAGTTAAGTGATAGTTCTTGAGGCATTATTTGGATAGTGTTATGCTATAAATTTATCCTCAACAAATCTATCTAAATTGAGCTCAATTATTTGAATGTGGTAGGCCTACAATTTAAAATTTAGCATAAATTTAATATACTGCACCACTAATAATTTATTTTTTGATAAAATTTTCATCAAGACTTTGTGATATTCTTGTCACATTATATTGAAAACCCATATTTCACCTTGAATAAGATCATTTGTATGGAATGTTAGGTATCATAGATGAAGAAAATGTGATTTTTTTGTTTGGTCTCATCTACCATGGGTATCTTCAATTTTTCTTATCTTTCCTCCTACTAACATTTTGTCTAATTTTGTCTCAACTCTTGTGTTGACATTCAGGTTTTTAGTTAATAATTGATTTCCATATTTGTAAATTTTTCTTAATATAAAAACATATAAATTGTTATGCCTATGCAAAAATGGGGGTTTTGGAACAGGGTATGGATACCCATCAAAGCATTTAAATTAAACAACAAATGCAATTAACAGCTATAAATTGATAATAGCTGTAAAGCCAAATTCCACGACTGTTGCCCTGTTTGGGCCAAAATGGTAGCTTTGGAACAGTGCAACCAACCTGGGAGGACGCCTTGGAGGGTGATGGAGGTTGCTCAAAGGTGGGTTTGCTTCTTCACATGCTCCGTACTGTTCGGGTTTGCCGCACTTTGTCTTTGTTTGCCATGAAAATGACAGAGACTTTGTTTTTTTAAATCCCTAATGAGGGGGTTCGACCGAACCCTATTTCGCTCGAACCCCCTTATTTTAATATTTTCGTTCATATGTGGGGTGGGTTCGAGTGAACATATGGTTTGACCGAACCCATATAAAGGTTCGGCCGAATAGTTGGGTTCGACTGAACCCCTTCATTTTGTGTAGACACAAAAATTGAGTTTTCCCTTTCTCCAAAAAAGTGTAAACCACTTATGTGGGATCACCCCATTGATGCATACATACGTCTTGAATGTCTACTTTAGTGTAAATTTGACATAGGGTCATCCTCTCACTAAAGTGGGGGCTAAATGTAGTGTAGGAAAAAGTATCCCTTTTTCAAAATTAATTTGGAATTAATTAAAATGAACTTAATTATGCATTAATCTAGTGTTGTAATATGTATTTTACATATTCACCTTAAGTTTATGGCCTTATTTATTAAAATGGACTTAATTTTACCTTATTTTGGTATTGTAAAGTGTACCCCTTTACACTTTCACACTTATCGAGGGCCTCTTTAATTAATTGAGCTTAATTTCACTTAATTGGCCCCTTTAATTCAAATCCAAGCCTAATTAGTTATATTTTCCGAAGAGGAAACCTCACATTCATTAATGCCTAAACATAACACTCATCCCTGAAGAATGTGTGTCCTAGGTAAGTGACCTAGCACCCATTTTCCATAGGGTGAATGGTGTTAGAGTAATAAGTTATTTCACTTAATTAATTTAATCATATTGGTTAATTAATTAAGTGACTTATCACTTTAGATTTACTTGAGCTAAACTTAGGCACATTAATAATTAATTATTAATTATTAAGTGTGCACACTAGGGTTTCCTATTTTTAGGTTTTGATCTCCTTTCTTAAGGATTGATCTCATTGTAATTATTCATTCTCTTAATGTATTTTTCTGCTTGAGGCTTGCAGAGCATCTTTGTTGTTCTTGACATCTTTCTTTCTTTGTGATAGGTTATTGCTTGCAAGTGTTCACTGGGGTCTGTGAGGTTGGTTTCTCAACTTCTACATGGTATCAGAGCTTCAGATCTGCAACTGCCTATTTGTACTTTGAAGGATATTGCCTTATAGTGATTTTTTAAGTGCAAGGGTTTCAACCAGGTATCTTTTTGCAAGATCTAGGGGTAGCCATTTTTTCTAGTTTTTTTTGGGCAAAACAGACATCGTCATTGCATTTAGACTGCCCAAAAACCCTAGAAATGCCTACCATGTCGTCAATTTCTGAGATGTTGAAAAAAAGGAAAAAAAAATTGCCCCAAGGTTGTATGGCCATAGGGCACGTAGTTCGAGGTGAAAAATTGGTGAAAATTTCAAAAAATGAAAACCATTCAAAACTGCACTTAAAAAAGTGCTTCCCATTTTAAAATAGGCGCCACCGGGCGGCCACCCAACAGCCACCGGGTGGCCACCAGGCAATCGTCGCACCGCTCACCTCAATCATTGCACCTCTCAGCTGCACCGCTCACCTCCGCCGTCACGCCACTCCCTGGGCCGCCGCTCACCTTCAACCCTGCCTGTGGTCACATGGGTGACTAGGGGCGGACAGTCTCAACCCCTTTGGGCTAGCTAGTGGCCATTGATTGGACTAGGAGTTGGGCGATTTTAGCCCCCTGGCAAAGGTGCCCCCATTTGTCTTTGAAGCCTAAAGGAGGAGGGGTTAATTTTTTGGCCGTAATTTTGACATACAGTGTTTGTTTTCCAAAAATGAGATATCACCAAAAATCTTGTTCTGAGCATGATGTTGTGGTATTGGTGTTTTGTTTTTTGATTTTTCTATTTTGCCTTTCTCTACCTCTGAAGTCAAAAGTTGTTGTTTTAACTTCAAGAGGCATAACTTTTGCATCCGAGCTCCGTTTTGCACAAACAAATAGGTGTCAGAAAGCTGGTTTAGTGCTCTACTAAGATCTCAAACCTAATTTTCTAGAATGTTTTACCAGGTATCTAAATTTTTGTCAGATCTCAACTTTTTCTTTCTTGTCTATTTTCTTGGGAAATGTGCCATTCATGCCTTTTTTTTAAGATCAAAAAGATTTTTTTTTTCCTTGAGAGTATATATTGCTATTTTCTATCATGGATTCACATGATATTACACCCCTTACTCCATTCAACTATTTTGGTTGGAAAAAACAAATGGAGATTCATTTGATGCACCAAGGGTTGTACAGAGTGACCATGGGTACAAAAGTTGAACCTACAAGTGTTACTGGAAAGATAAAGTGGTTTAATAGGTGTGATGAGGCTTTTGGTACTTTATGTATATTTATTTCTCCTAATCTTCATTTTCATGTTGAGTCTTGCACTACACCCCATCAGATTTGGATTACTTTAGGGTCTTTGTTTGGGAGGTAGGATACTATGAGAGGATTCTAGTTGGAGAATGAACTTATTGGCTTAAATCCTAGGGATTTTGATAGCATCCAGGATTTCTTCACAAAACTCAAGTCTCTTAGATTGCAGTTGACATAGTGTGGTATTCAGAAGCAAGACTCTTAGTTGATATTGTCCATTCTTTCTAAGCTTGGACTAGATTATTCAATTTTTGTATCTACCTTTTATGCCACTAGAGATGCTCTTGGTACTCGGTTTACTATGCCATCTCTTGATGAATTTTATTCATATCTCACTTGAGAGAAAGCTAAGTTGGCTAGCATGGGCAAGTTGAAACCTTCTACATCACAGGCACTTATTGCATCTTAGGGGCCCACAAATAAGAAGGCTTCCTATGGAAAGGTAAAGAAAGAAAAAAACAAGGATTCCAAACCTCATGAGCAGAAAAATGAGTCCTCAGATTCATCCTCCTCTTCAAAGGGGAAATCATTTAAGAAGGAGAAGGTTACATGTGCATATTGCAAGAGGGAAGGACATGCAGAACATAGTTTCTATAAGGACATTGATGAGCTGAAGCATCTTCTTCAGAAACATCAGATTGATTTTCCTTCTAGGATGTCTACATCATCTCTTTCCCCTCATTCTTCTTCTTCACTATAGTCTGTTAGGGGCACAACTATTTTACATACTTCATCAGATATGAAGGGACATGCTCTTTGCGCTTCTTCAGGTCTTGGATCAGGGAGATGGCTTCTAGATTCAAGAGAATCTCATCATATGGAATCTTCACAATCTATGTTCATTTCCTTTGAGCCTTGCACTATGTCTCCTATTTTTATGGGAAACAATACCTACATGAGTGTTACAGGGAAGGGGTCCATTAGTTTTGGGGACAACATTTTTCAGGATGTCTTGTGTGTTCCTCATTTGATGCACAACCTTCTTTCCATATATCAAATCACACATGGAGAAAATGGGAGATATGTGTAGTTCACACCTAAATTAGTTATCATCAGAGACTTGGAGAGTAGAGCAATTATTGCTACTGGGGTGGTGGATCACTCATCTTGGTTGTATTCTTTTGCAGTTTTTCTTTTGACGATGCTTTTGTTCCTACAGTTGTTCATCACACTTCTAGTGTTAAGCATCCTAGAGAGGAGACATTTGGATTCTTGAACCTTAGAGTTCTTAGTTCGGATCCGATTCTTGAGCCATCCATTCCATCTCCTCCACCTCGTGTTGTGGTTTCTGATACTTCTATGACTACAAATGTGGTTTCTTTTGTTTTAGTGCAATATGACCTCATTGATCATTCATCTTTGGAGGTTTCTCTTCAAGCTTTACCTAATTTGACTTCTTAATTGGTTGAGGTTACACCTGCTTCTGTGGAGAAATTTTGGGCTACACCTGATCCACCTTCAGAGATTTCATTCATGTCGCTTCTTCCCTCTCACTTCTTTCAGATGATGTGGTTTCTTCAGTCTTTTTGGAGCTACTTCATTATGGGAGGGTATGTGGTCTCTTTCTTCCTCTCTTCTAAGGGGGTTTCTTTCATGTATCTTTGTGATGTGTGGTGTCCTTGGGCAGTCTTATGGAATCCTCCATCTTGCATCACTTAGTTTTTTTTGCATTCTATTTCGGGTAGGAGTTTTGTTCCCACTAGGTTTTCCCCTTTACCATGTTTGGTTTATTTTTCATTGCATATTGTACATGGGTACCTGATCAGGCCTTGTTGTCAAGACCCATCTTTTAGTTTTTGCATCTTTTCCTAGTGTTTTAGCTACTCCATAAGTTCATCTTAAGGGGGGGTGTTAGAGTAATAAGTTATTTCACTTAATTAATTTAATCATATTGGTTAATTAATTCACTTATCACTTTAGATTTACTTAAGCTAAAATTAGGCACATTAATAATTAATTATTAATTATTAAGTGTGCACACTAGGGTTTCCTATTTTTAGGTTTTGGTTTCCTTTCTTAAGGATTGATCTCATTATAATTATTCATTCTCTTAATGCATTTTTCTGATTGAGGCTTGCAGAGCATCTTTGTTGTTTTGGACATCTTTCTTTCTTTATGACAGGTTATTGCTTACAGGTGTTCACTGAGGTCTGTGAGGTTGGTTTCTCAACTTCTACAAATGGGTTCTCACTTAGACCTAGGATCCCCCTTTTTGGTATGTTTTTGGTGGTATGTTATTGATTTCAAATTCATATTTAGATTATGACTTGTGATATTTGAATTTTGGGATATTAAGGTTACTTATATATAAGTATAAGGTTATTTCACTACGTTTCACCTAGCACCTAGAGAATTTTCATGAGCACTTATTATTTTCAAAATAGCTCTTCAAGAGAATTTCAACAAATTCAAAAGGAGATTTATTGTAGAAATCAAGATCCTATCATCATGTCAAAGTCATGCATGTTATTTGAGCTAATATGGTGATGTAGAGTTTATGATTCATTCAAGCATTCAAAGGCATCATTTCAAATCAATTTTCAAGATCAAGATCCACATCCATTACGACCACTTCATGATATTTGCATATTTTCTTTTCAAGGTTTAATCAAGGTTTTGGTGAGTTGTGACATTGCACAATTGTTCATTCATCATTCCCTTCATGTTATTTTATTTCATTTCAAAGTTAATACTCAAAAGGTGTTTGACCAAGGCAAACCACCCATCACCAAAAACAATAATTTTCTCCTCTTTTGTTTATGTTTGTAAGTTTTAGGTGGAAGATCCTTTGAAGAAATAAATTGAAGAAAGTTGAAAAGTTGTCGAATTTGCAAGGAAAGATGTCATATCATGGAAACCCTTCTATAGGATTTATTTCCAGCTCTCTGACTATGAAACTCAAAAATTTGGGAGTGCAAACACAGAACCATAGAACCTAGAAATCTTTTTTACAAAGCCCTAGCTAAGATCCATTCGCTATAGTGTAAATTAGTCCTTAGTGAGCTTCAAAAAGGCACTTTTGGTGACTGGTACACACCATTTTCCCTTTCTCAGATCCACCTTTTGATTATTGGTTCCACTAGTTTTGAGTACATTCATACATTTTCACTTTATAGCTTTCATTTTGGAGTTTATTTGATAGTTTTAATGTTTCTCCTCAAAGTGTTTTTTAACCTAGACCCCCATCCTATCAAAAAAGGGAAATATGATGATTCACACTTTGAATTGATTCACCTAAGGTTTGATAGTCATTTCATTGTGTGGATATCATTTCCTAATGAAATAGAGGAAGATAGGTCCATTCATCCCCATCATACCCCATTCATTGTGGGGATAATAAAAAACACCAATCTATTTTATTTTGTTTCACCCTTAAAATCTTAAAACCTTAAAACCTTAACCGTATCCCTAAACCCTCAACCCTCAATAGTATACCTTAAATCCTAATCCTTCAACCCTCAACCCTTAAGCTCTAATCCCTCAACCCTTAAACCCTAATCACTCAACCCTCAAACCTAATCCCTTAAACCTTAAACCCTTAACCACTAATCCATCAAACCTTAAACCCTCAATTCTCAACCCTCAACCCTCAACCCTTAATCCTTCCATCCCTCAACCTTTAACCCTCAACCCTTAAACCCTTAAACCCTAAACCATTAAACCCTATACCCTAAACCCTAAACCTTGAACCCTATACCCTATTCATTAAACCCTCAACCCTAATCCATTGACCCTATACTTTAGAAACTTAATACATTAATCCCTCAACCCTTAAACCCTCAACCCTTAAATCCTTAAACCCTTGACCCATAAACCCTAATCCATTAACCCTTAACCATAAACCCTTTCCCTAAACCCTCAACCCTCAACCCCTAAAACCTTGATCCCTCAACCCATAAACTCTTAATCCCTCAACCCTTAAACCCTTGATCCCTCAACCCATAAACTCTTAATCCCTCAACCCTCAACCTTTAAACCTTAAACCCTAAACCCTATATCCTTTACTCTTAAACCCTTAATCCCTTAACCCATAAACCCTTAATCCATCAACACTCAACCCTAAACCCTAATCCCTCAACCCTCAACCCTCTACTCTCTAGCCTATACATTGAGCCCTCAACCCTATTCTTGTGACCCTATACCTTAAACCCTTAATACATTAATTTCTCAACCCTTGAACCCTCAAAACCTCAACCTATAAACACTAATCCTTTAACCCTCAACCCGAAACCCTATCACTAAACCCTCAATCCTCAACCTTTAAACCTTAAACCCTAAACCCTATACCCTCAACCGTTAAATCCTTAAACCCTTAATCCCTCAACCCATAAACCCTTAATCCATCAAATCTCAACCCTTAAACTCTAATCATTCAACTCTCAACCCTCTACCCTTTACCCTGTACATTAAACCCTCAACCCTAATCCCTGGACCCTATACCGTAAACTCTTAATACATTAATCCCTCAATGCTTAAACCATCAACCCTTAAACCCTTAAACTCTTAATCCCTCAACCCTTAAACCCTTAATCCCTCAACCCTCAACCATTAAACCCTAATCCCTCAAACTTCAATCTTCAACCCTCTACCCTATCGAATAAATCCTCAACCCTAATCCCTTTATCCTATACCTTAAACCCTTAATAGATTAATCCCTCAACCCTTAAACCCTAATCCTTTAACCCTTAGCCTTAACCTAAATCCTCAACCCTTGGACCTAATCCCTCAAACCGCTAATCCCTCAACCCTTAACCATCTACCCTCTACCCTATAAATTAAACCCTCAATCCTAATCCATCAACCCTACACCTTAAACCCTTAATACATTAAGCCCTCAACCCTTAAACCCTCAACCCTTAAAACACTAATCCATTAAACCCTCAACCCCTAAACACTTATCCCTTAAACCATCAACCCTTAAATCCTCAAACCTTAAATCCTCAAACCTCAACCCTAATCCCTTAACCCTGAACCCTTAAACCCTAAACTCTCAAACCTTAAACTCTCAACCCTTAAACCCTCAACCATCAACCTTATACCTTAAACCCTAATCCCTCAACCCTCAACCCTTAAAACCTAATCCATATCCCTAAAACCTCAACCCTCAACCCTAAAACCTCAAACCTCAACACTCAACTATAAACCCATACCCTATACATTATACCCTCAACCCTAACCCCTCAACCCTACACATTAAACCCTAAACAATCAACCCTTGACCCTAATCCATCAACCCTATACATTAAACCCTAAAACATCAACCTTTGACCTTAATCCCTCAACCCTTAGCCATTAAACCCTCAACCCTCAACCCTCACCCCTCTACCCTATACATTAAAGCCTAAGCCCTAATACATCAACCTATACTCTAAACCCTAATATCTTAACCCTCAACCCTTAAACCCTAATCCCTTAACCCTTAACCCAAAACCTTATCCCTCAAGCCTCAACTCTCAACCCTTAAACCTTAAATTCTATCCCTAAACCCTAAACCCTCGACACTATACCTTAAACCATAATCCCTCAACCCTCAACCCTTAAACCCTAATTAATCAACCCTTAAACCCTAATCCCTTAACCCTCAACCATAATCCCTTAAACCTTAAACCCTCAACCCCTAATCCCTCAACCCTTAAATCCTCAACCCTCAACCCTTAAACCCTCAACCCTCAACCCTCAACCCTCAACCCTTAAACCCTCAACCCTTAAACCCTCAACCCTAAACCCTTAAAACCTCAACCCTCAACCCTTAAACCCTAAACCCCGAACCCTTAAACCCTCAACCCATAAAACCTAAACCCTACACCCTATAACCTCAAACCTCAACCCTATATTTAGGCCCTAATTTTTCAACCAAATATTTTAAAACCTAATGGACCTATACCCTATATGCTTAACCTTAGACACTCAACCCTGAACATTATCCCTCAACCCTCAAACCTCTACCCTATATCCTATACCCTCAACCCTATACTTATGCCCTAAACCCTCAACCCTCATCCCTATGCCTTATACCCTCGACCTTAAACCCAAAACCTGTTACCTTAGACACTCAATGTTGAATAATATCCCTTAGCTCTATAAACCCTCAACCATATACTTAAGCCCTAATCCCTCAATTCTCAACCCTATACCTTAAACCCTAAACCCTAAACCCTCAACCCTCATCCCTATACCCTATAACCTCACCCTTATACCCTAAACCTTGAATATTTTCCCTCAACCCTATACTTAAACACTAAACTATACACTCTCAACCCTTCACCCTATGCCTTATACCCTGAATCCATACAATAAACCCTAAACCCAATATCCTAAAACCTAATATTTGTTGTGAAATTTTCGCACACATGCCCCGCTGAAAGTAGGGACCCTCTTTTTGCTTGTTTTGTTTTCTTGCTTGCTTAGGGTTTTAACCTTTTCCCCTTAAGGGATAGGTTTATGAGTTTTGGTTTTGTTTCATCTGGGTACTTAGAGTCTTATCTACACTTAAGGTGTATTCTTTGCAACATCAAGATGGAGGTCTTGCTCCTTAAAGTCTGGCCCAAATCAAAATTTCACCTTGGAGGCTCAAATTTTATAAGTTTGGGAGAAGTCTGGTAAATCTAAGATACCTCAAATTTCCTAAACTTGATTCTGGTCAGAGGTTCCAAGATCCATCGGATTACTCGAACTCCTGTCTGTCCAGAAATTCTGAGCTCCCTCGGATTTTTCGAGTCCAAGATGCCATCATATCCTTGAGCTTTTCAATCATCTCTTCAGACATTTATGGCACACATTTATGAGGTGAAATGGGGGTATATTTAGAATTTGGGGTGTCTTTTTAGGTCATTTGCATTGTGAGTGTTCTAAACTTGAGAATTTGCTCTGTTGTGCGATTCATCGAGACTGGGAAGTGAAGATTGTGTGCTAGGTGGGTCACTGTGGAGTTCTTTGAGCGTCATCAAGTCCCTCTTCTTTGTTCCTTGTTTCAAGATTAGGTTTCTTTTATGCTTTCGATTGATTCTTGTTCCTTGTCGATTCAATGTGCCTCAAGTTTGATAAGGTTCCTTCTTGAATAAGTATTATCATGTCGGGTTTTTATTGGTTGCCTGGGTTCGATTGTTTTGATATGGTTTGTTGGGTTTTCTATTTCTTGAATGCACACTTGAATAGTTGTGATTTGGATTTATTTGAATAGAGCTTGACGCTAGGGTTTGCTAATGTTTCAGGGTTCCCACCCCCTTTTACCTGGTACGTTCTCAGGATTGCATTTAGATTTGAAGGAGGTCGTTATGTTTTGATTTCAGCTCGAAACCCTAGTTTGAGGTTGCGAATTTGATGAATGAAGCAAGTGATGCTGGAGGATTTTGTGCAAAATGGTTGACTTGTATTATCATAGGGACCGACATCAAGTTAACCATCAAAACAATCATGACTCATCCTTTTAGCGTGGAGAAAATTTGAACCATTAGAAAATTGACTAACTGTGGTAAACTGTTGGAGATTATGAGGTAGCTTAGATTTTCTGAGCTTTAATCTGCCTGAAAAATCTGACTCCCCATTGGATTTTCCAACTTCAT
The DNA here is from genome assembly GCA_007115665.2 of Sequoiadendron giganteum. Lineage (NCBI taxonomy): Eukaryota > Viridiplantae > Streptophyta > Pinopsida > Cupressales > Cupressaceae > Sequoiadendron > Sequoiadendron giganteum. The sequence goes on from CM021101.1 coordinate 630,940,581, forward strand.
CGGGGCTGCAAAATCTTGAAGTTCAAATTATGAGAATCTGAACAGCAGACCTCATCTTCGATGGGGTAGGCATGCATCACTTAGCCAAATTCTAAATTTAGGCCACTACCAAAAATTCTGAGATAGCTCAAATTTTTTGAGCCTTAATCTGCTCAAGAAATCCAAGCCCCCTTGAAATTTCTGAATCCTTTATGTCTTTAGATCCTCGATGTAGGTGGCTAGTTGAACTTCAGTGAGTTTGATTTAGAACATGATCTCAAAACAATTGATGCCACCCATGCATAGACCTTGTCATGTCAAGAAACCTCATGAAGATGCCTTGATACCCTTTGGTTTAAAGTTAGACTGTGCACATCTAGCAATACCCCAGAAAATTTGAGCCCCCTAGAAATTCTTGAACCTCCAAAATCTTAAATATTCGGTCATGTGATGAATCAAACCTCAATGAGAGTGGTTTTGAAAGTGATCTAAGAACAATTGGTGCTTGCATGAATATCATTGTGTGAAAAGTCCTATATTATGAACAAATCAAAATGATCATAATGAGCAAGTCCTAGGAAATTCGAGCTCCCTCGGAATACCCAAGATTGAGTCTAGCTAGAAATTATGAGCTCCCTTAGATTTTTCAACCTCTCTTTTGGTTTCAAATTTCAAATATCAATGACAATTGAGTTTGCATGTGGGGGTTACAGGGTATTTATTATTGGATATTGGTTAACTTGAATGAGATTTACTTGCATGCCATTGTATGATTTGATAATGAGATCTCATGAATTGAATTACTTTCCTTATAATGACATTTAGCTTTATATGATGATTTGCATTCAATAGTATCACATGAACAAAAATTCATTGGATTAATGACATGCCTTGGTAGGTCATATTGTTATTTCCATTTGGGTGATTATGGTTTACTCTAGAAGATGTAGGCAGAGTTGAGCTCTGAATAGACTTCCAAATCGAAAGTTTTTGTAGTACAAGAGGAGGTGAAAAAGAGAGTTGAAAGAATGAAGTATGACTTCAAGGGTATATGGCTAGATTCCAAGATTTCTTCAGCTTGGGCCAAGATTGTAGATATAAATTTGCAGCATATGGACTATCATGAATTGCAACAAAGGATGTTTGGTAGTGCACCCACCAAACCATCATAGATCCTCACTCACACAGGACTGGCTCAAGCAACAACGTTCCCGCCCACTCAATTGTGCAATGAATTTGTCTTGGAATGTGCAAGACATTATCACTCGAACAAGAGAATTATAATTGGACCTCAAGGAAGAGTCATGGAAAATCTCACTAAAGAGTCCATTGCAAAAGTATTTAACATTGCCTCTCATCACAAGATTATTGAGGAAATAAACATTGGGGAAGCAATAAAGTTCTATGACAAAGACCCTAATAGAGCCTTTGAAATCATGAATAATTCTTGGATACTGAAGCCTAAGCCTCACTATTCTAAGCTACCCAAGCAACTACATAAAAGTGATTTCAAGCTTGAGTATGATGGTATCATAACCCTCTTGGGTAGAGTGATGGGGATAGAAGAGGCTCATATTTTTCATAATTGGATGTTATCCCCATGACACAAATCATGGGTGGAAAGTATTATCATTGGGACAAAATCATAAGCAATAAATTGGATGCTAGTTAAGGAGTGTACAGGAGACCAAGTTCACAATGACCTCATATCTTGTATATGTGTTGGTAAGTAAAACTAGGTATAGAGGTCTCAGTTGCAAAGGAACCCTAGGGAAAGATAGAATATGGGACATATATCCACAATTATAGTAGAATACCACCAATTACAGGAAAGAAAATGATGCACTTTTTATGTACGTTCCCAAGTTTCTATAGGATGCCCTCCATGTCAGATTTTTTGTTGATGCAATGGAATTGATCAAACAGTATGGGAAATGGTTTATTTAGTTTCAAAGGTTCACATACATCTAGATACAAGGTCTCCTATTGTTCCTCTCAGACTGCCAAGATACCCAACTAATAAGCTCATAATGTTGGAACTGACAAAGCTAATGGTAGCCTTTGAGGCAATTTTACAAAAGGATCTGCATAAGAAGGGGTTGGGAGTAACATTTCTATTAAGGATTGGAACCCTAGAGGCCTGCCCATCTATCCAAAGTGCACAATATTCTAAGAAAGAGATGGTATCATTTGAATTGTACTCCCATACTAATAGGGATAATTTTGATCCCTATGGAAAAGCTTAGAAGCGGGCCAATAGAGAGTTTAGACATAAGGATCATATTGAAAACTATTGGGCTAATTGTTGAGATGAGTTTGAGGTGATCAGGAGGAGATTTTCCTTGCTGTCTCTCAATCTAATAAGGCTCTATAGAATAATTGAAGTCCTAGACTAGGTCCAAGATGATGATACAGATCTAATTCAACACCATGACTATGAGCCTTATATAATTGCACCACTACCTCCAGTGAACTGGTTAGAAGAGGAAGTGATAGACCTAGATCAGATGATAGAGCTAGTGAAGAAGTATTCGAGGCTTTGGGTCAAGCATAAAGTGTTGGAGTTGGAAGAATATGGTACCAAGTTCACCTATGACCTGACGGGAGATCTAGAATGCCAGTCTGAAGAAGTGGAAATTAATCAAGATGACACCACCGATCCTTGCAATAGAAATGATCAAAAGGAGGAAAAACCCCTCAAACTGAAGAGGAAAATACAGACCAAACATAGATCGAGCTTGCTAAGAAGCAATCCTCTAGAATAAAGAAGGCTCCCAAGGATGGTACTACTACTGAAGAGGGAGAGGCTCCACATACTACCAAGAAGAGGAAATTGGTCACTAAGGGCCAAAAGGAGAAAACATTACCACCGATGCTCCCACTTTAGACAAGATAATAGATATAGAATATTAGGGGAGAAACCCTAGGTTTACGTGAGGATAAATTATCCTAAAAATAGGACATCTCCAGTGACGGAGGAAAAGGTTGCTGAGAAAGAGGTACAGATCAAGGAGGCACTTGTTGATGAAAATATAAAGGGAGCATTTATAGGTAATGATTCTCCTCCTCCCTCTCCTCTTCATAATAAATTATCCCCAGAGGAAGCTATTAACAAGGAGGGAAACATATCAAATAATCCCGAGTAGCATGAGTTAGAGGATGAAGAAATTTTTACTCCTAAAAGTGGGGACTAGAAAAAGTTCATGGAAGAGTTTGGGCAATCAAACTCTAGAGCTTAGAGTAGAAATGTTGAGTCTGAGGTGAATCAGGAAATGCCATCCCAGTCTACTGAAAAGGAGAAGGTTAATGAACAAAAAGATCAACAAGAGGAAGAAAGGAATGTGGAGGAAGTTGATGATAGTCCTACTTAGGACAAAAATAAACATGAGGTCCCTTCCACTAAGATAGAAACAAAGAAACCTGCTATTCCTGATTGGCTAGAAAAGAGGCTTAGTAAGAAGCCAATTATAGTCCAAGAAGAGACTCTTAGCTGAGACAAGATTTTAGAGCAATGGGGACAACCCAAATAGAGGAAAAGAGCCATAACCATTTCTAAATTCTTAAGGGATGAATGCAACAATAAATTTTTTCATGTGGCTATTCCTGCAGGGGACAAGTACAAGGATGAAGTCAGGACCACTGATTACAAGGGGAAAACCATCAATTTTGGGCCATCCACTAAAGAGCAAGAGAAGGAAGAGTTCTAGGAATCCTCCCAAGCTATATTAAGAAGGTTGGATAAAGAAATAGAGAAGGAGAAGTTTCAAAAGCAACTTAGTGATGTGTACAAGTATTTTCAACACTTGATGAGTCCCCTGAAAACAACTGGTGATGGTGGTTCTTCAATCCCTAAGGGAATATTGCTTAACGAGGCTATCTCAGAAATAGAAAGGCTGAAATCCTCGGTGCACAACACAAAAAAATGGCTTCACGATGTTAGTAATAGAGGAGATGAGTCCATCAAGCAAATCTTCAATATTTATGCCAAGGCTACTGAATTCTTGGAAGACACTTCTCAATTTGTTGTTGATTGTAATAAGATTGATGAATCAATTGTTGGAGAGCTGAAGAATATTTTTTAGGTACCCAAGGAGGATTTGGCTCAAATAAATACTTTACTTCTGATGATATCAAAAAAGTAATGGAATGGCTTGAAGTGTGGAATTATAGAAAATAATTTCTCTCTAAAGCCCTGAAGAAGATAGAAAAGCTACAAGGAAACATGAAATAAATATATGATAGTTGCATCTCCTTTCTAGAAATAGTGACTGGAAGAAGAAAGTTTAGGCAAAAAAAAAAGAACATTACTAGATTGCAGGCATGGTGGCATGAAATTTATGCTCCATTCGATAATGCTCCTATTGCTAAAGATTATTTAGAGGATGCAACCATTTACATTTCCAAGTTGGATAAATATCATGAGTTGTAGGTCGAATGGAGTAAGGTGATGCCTAAATACGTTGATGAGTTATAGACTCATAAATTAAGAATAAAATTTATTCCCACTCCAGATCCAGCTGATATGAGAGAGATATTGGAGAAAGTAAAACAACTATCTAGCAAATTAGAGGCCAATAAGGAGGGAGAAAAAGTCCAGCCTGGGGTGACTTAGGAATTTGTGCCAGTCATATGACTTTATAGCTAGGAAATGCAACCTTGAACTTTTTTCCAACAAGGGAATATTTCTAGAAGGGTCTAAGCTGGCCTAAGATTTATTTGAAACTTGAAATGTAATCTTATTTATTCAAAAAGTCTCTTGGTTGATCTATTTGGCCGACCTAATTTGTAACCCTAATTCTAGGTCGCCCTAAAATGATTTCTCTATTAATTGAGGCCCCAGCTTCATTTGTAAGGGTTAGACATAGTTGGAATAGTTAGAGCTAAGAGAAGAGTTAGTATTTTCTAAGAGCAATTGCTGGAATACTATGGATACATGAATTGTTGCAAATCTAGGTGATTCAATATAAGTAAAGACATTGTTCTTTGGTGCTCTTTCTTGTGTTATTCACTTTGCATGGTTCTTGTTTTTCCAGATCTTTAAAGATTGCTTGGAAAATTATAGTTGCATGTTATATTTTGAGCATAGATATGATGCAATGGTGTTAATGATTTAATATTCAAGGTGTTTGAGCAATCCTTAGTCCATACTTTTGGCTACTTGTTGATTGTAAGTTGTTGTGTAAAGTTAGTCTGGGCCTAAATATTGGGTGTTGAGTTCAATTGTGGGTATTTATTCATTATAATTGTAAAAAAGGGTTGATTTGTGTGAATGCTCCATAGTATGAAAATATTTATTACCATAGAAGATTGCACTATTACTGTGAGATTGCAGGTTTATCTGGGTTTAGCAAGAATTGGTTTTGGAAGGATTGGTCCACTTTGAATATTGGATTGTTTGCATAATTGGTCTTAGGTTTAGTTTTAGAGATCTCTTTGAACCCTTTATCTTTTTTTTCGTTCTTTTAAAATTTGGGTTAGTTCAGGATTGAATTAGCATCACCACATTTCTATATTTGATGAGTTTGAAGTTACCATTTTTTTTCACTTGTAAGGCCCCTTGTGATTACTAGCATTTTCACATTATCTCTGAGTTGTTTTATTGCATTTTCAAGACCTGAAATTAGAAACCTTGGGGTTATCTCTTCAGGCTTGTTGATAGAGAATTACCTTTCAAGAGAGATAAGATGTTATATTCTATCTAAGTTGTTACTGTGAAGAAAACACCATCAACAATCCCTATACCTTACACACTAAATCTTATACACTTAACAAGCTGGATATTATCCCTCAACTGTAAACCCTAAACCCTCTACCCTATAACCTCAACCTATTACTTAAGCCCTAATTCCTAATCCCTCAACCCCATTCCTTAAACCCTAAAACTTGAAACGTCAATCCTCATCCCTATAACCTATACCCTCACCCTTATATACCCTAAACCCAAAACCCTTACATACATACACACAACCATACATACATACATAGATGAATACATATATAAATACATACATACATACATAAATAAATACATGCAACCATGCATACATACGTACATACATACATAAAATCATACATGCATGCATACATACAATCATACATTCATACATACAAGAATACATACATACATACATACATACATAAAAGCATACATACATACATACAAACAAATATATATACAAACATATATACATCAAACATACATTTAACAAACTTGCACATATAAAGTGAGACATAACATGAGAACGTTATAATGTGCTCGCATTATGTCATGCTTGGGAAATATAAAGAAAAAAGAAGAAAAATACAAAGAAAGACATAACATGACCATGTTATAACATGCTCGTGTTTTGTCGAAACTATGACATAACGTGAGTGTTTTATAATGTGCCCATGTTATGTCTTTCTTTGGGAATCCCCAAGCCTTAGGCTTGGAATTCCTTTAGATTTACAACCCAAAGACTTTTGGTGCCTTCCCAATGTCCAAAGACATGTTTTTGCATATTCTACAAGATTTCATATAATCTCGTTTGTGCTAACCGTCAGGTTTGCATGTGTTTCAAGGTCGAGTAAATCAAACACCTGGGTAATGTTAGCCTCTCTCTTAGCTATTTGATGATGTAATTTTTTTCACATTTTGATAATGTTAAGGCTTTCATCTTTAATTTCTTTTGTTTGTGTGTCTGTTTTTGTCAAAAACCGATGTTTGGTATTTTTTACTTTATTTTTAACCGTTCATTGAAATTTCAAAATAAATTGCATTTTTTTAAACTAGATTCCATTCTACACATATTCAAAAAATAAAATTATTTTTCAATTATTTTTCAAAAATTATAGGGGTAGCACGACCAAAATTTTGTTTTTCAAGATGTGTCAAGTTTGAAAATTAGTAAAAAATCAAACATTCATTAAAAAATTATCAAAAAAATTGGGCATAAAATACATCCTATTGGCTAATTTCTCATTGAAAAGATTTTAAAAATACCCAAAAAATTTAACCTTTCAATAGAGCCACAAAAGATGCTATGTTATGTTTTTTTGGCAAAAACAACACCAAATTTTGTGTCTCCTCTCTTTGAACCCGTTAATCTCCACCATTTAAAAAAAAAGAATTGTATAATGTAGACTGGAAGCACTACAACCCTTCTTTTTGTTGTATCTTAAAATTTTGAGTTTAACTATCCTCAATTTCTCATCCAAGGTCAATATTTCCTGATTTTAGAAAAAAAGTGACCACTTAAGACTCCTTTTTGGCCCCCATCTTTGTGCACTTACCCAATGCTAAGCCTTGAGTAATAAATTTAGGAGCTTGTTGATAGTGGTCCTCCTCCATGTGTTGATGCACCTAATAGTTTTGAAAAATGATCTCTCTTCTATGGTGTTGCTCCTCACTAGGTGGCATTTGTAGTTTCATATGTTTTGTCATTGCCATTTTTTTCTATGGTAGCAACACGATAGCCTCTTGCATGGTTTTATTTTCCTTTACACTTGAGGGGAAGGATAACTAGTTTTGGGAGGTGTGTATTCTTTTCAAGGATCTCCTCTTCCCCTTATTTTTCTAAAAATACCAATATAGAAAATATATTGATATTTTAAGTGGGCATATCATCCTATCCATTTTCATTGGAATCTTGTGATATTTGACTTATTGACCTATCTCTTTGGTGGTGGTGTTATTTTTAACACCGCCTAAGGCATGGTTATCAATCCCCCCCTGTGATTTTATGCATTGATTCATCCCTCACAATGTTAAACCTTTATGTACTCCCTAAGGCATGATTGGAAAAATAATCCCTAGATATAGCATAATGTAACTTATTGATTCAAAAACTTGAGAATTTTTACATGGCCACCTAGCATAAGACAACTTTATTTCTAGTGGAACCATGTGTTTCATGAGTGATTTAGCATAATACATCTTCTTGGTCCTTATGAAATCACTAGTTTGTCTAACACATTTGATGGATGATGCTCTATATTTGAGACAAATTTAAGACTAAGGTCTCTTTACCATATCAACTTGAATCCTTTTAGTGTACTAACCTTGTGTTTATGATTTATTTTTATAATGTTTGCATTGTGTTGATTATATTTTTGTTGTGTGTCTTTGATGTGTTTACTTTATATGGTATCAAGTTTTCCTTTTTTCTCATGAATGTTTGCTTCATGTATTTTATTATGTTTTTTTAATTTTATGTCTTCATCATGCATATTTTGTGTCATCATTATATATTCTTTGTGTCTTCATTGTATATGCTTTGTTTCTTGTAATGTCCCAAACATACAATTTGTAACAAATATTGATTTGTAGATGAAATTCAAACACAAAAAGACACACAACATATATTACTCCAAAATATGATGAAAACACCAGAATGTATGAATAATATATTGATAAAAATGATCTAGAATGATTTTATAGATCAAACATAAATCAAATAGTAGTACTAACTTCCCTACAAATCCTTGAAGCCTAGATGCAATCCCTGAATGAGAATGCCCTCAAGAACTAAAGAGGTTTCATCTTCTGATCCTAGTGAACATTGGGTTTTCATTTAGAGAAGGGAATAGAACACATGTGTCCCAATTTTACAATAAAATAACATAATAATTCAATTCCCTTACATAAATTGAATTCCTACATTTATATGCTAACAATTTACCTTAAGGAACATGTCAGCCTTGAGCCCCATTGGTGTCAAAGCTATAATTTGAATCCCCAACATGCTACACTAGGTTGTCCTTAAGACCTATGTAGATTCCATTGGAATAGGTGTGCCTTCCTACAAAATCATTCAAAAAATTTCCCTACACATTCTAGCTTCTTGAAACTTCGTTGTTACTTCCATATTATCTCATGATGTCTTATCCTTCAATATTGTTGGAGTGGGTGCCAGTTGACTAGCATAGTCACCTTCTAATAGAAATATCTCTTCATTTCCCAACCCTTTTCCCTTAATATCTAGATATGATGTGCAAGTGTCATCATAGGTTCTATATTCTAAATTGCACACCTGAACATGCTCCTATAAAGGAATGTGGAGAGATTCACAAAATTCACTATGTTTGAGCATAGTGAGCCTGAGTTTTTGATCCTATGATGGTGATATATTTCTAGTAGATGGTCCTTCTCACATGAGCTTTGGATATTTTGTATGGACTTTAATATAGATGCTATGTCCAAAACCACAAACTGAGATGGGTTTTTGCAGAGGAATACAGCAGGAATCCCAAATTCCACTCTGCAACTGACTTTCAGTAAAAAGGGACATGAAAAATCCTCCCTTCCCAAAAATTATTGTACCCAAGCAATGAAAATTTGGATGCTCTAGGATCTCAAGCCCTTTCCAAGTAGCATATTAAATTGGAAAGTCCTTCCATCTGACAAGATATTCTATTATATTTTGGTTCCTTAGATTCTTGACCCTTGTATCAATCACAACTTCCAAAATAAGGATGAGTTTCCCTCCACCATATAGGGGTGGTAACTCAGTAGCAGTATTTTAATCCCAAAACCTTCTTCAATCATGAGACTTGGAAGAAATTGTGGATTTTTCTATCTATCGGAAGCTCAACTTCATAAGCAACTTTTCTAAAAAAAATTATTATCATCTATGGTCCATAGAAATTAGGCTTGAGTTCCTCAACTCATCCTTTCTTGATGGACGTCTATCTATATGGTTGCAACCTGATTAACACCATATCCCCCACCTCAAATTCCCTTTCCATGTATTTTCTATCTGTATATGTCTTTTGCTAATTCTGAGAAACTTGTAGGTGATCCTTGAGAGTTCTCATTATGTTTTGACTTTGGTTGGCCAAATCACTTACTATCGAAACTCCATTTTCTATGAGGATCAATTTTGTAAAGGTCAAAATATCATATCCATAGAGGGCTCTAAACGGAGACATGTCAATAGAAATGTGATGGGTTTTTCTATAGCAATATTCTCCTAAATTTAGCCATTTGATCCAAGTTGCTTGCTCACTTGTGACATAGTTCCTCAAGTATCCTTCTAACCACTTGTTTATAATTTCAGTTTTCCCATTAGTTTGAGGATGATAAATTGTGATAGGGGTGAGTATGGTGCCTAGTAGATGGAATAAATCCTTCCAAAAATTGCTAAGGAAATGACTATCTTTGTCAAGAACAATGTTCTTAGGTAACCCATACAATTGGAAGACTTCCTTGAAGAATAATTTTGTAACTTGTGGAGCTTTATAATCACTAGAGATGACAAAAAAAAGAGAATACTTGGTCAATCTATCCACTACAACATAGATGTAGTCTTTTCCTTGAGGTTTGGGTAATTCAATGATAAAATCCATGGAGATACTTTCCCACTTGTGCTCTAGAACATGGGAAGAGGCTAAAGTAATCTGACCGAAAAATATTGTTCTCCCTTATTCTACTGGCATGTGATGCATTCTCAATTGTGTGAGAGAACATCCTCCTTAAGGACCTTCCAAGCAAAACTTTCCCCGATCTTTTGACAAGTTTTGTAGAATTCGAGGTGCTCTATTTTTGGCACATTATGATAAGCCTCCAATATCTTATCATTAACCTTAGATCCTAGAACCAAGAATTCCCAAGTTTTTGAATAGTATCAGGCCTTCCTCCACCACATAGTGTTCATCCTTTTGTACACCTTCTTGGAAACTAGTAGCAAAAGGATCCATAGCTTACTCCTCCATAATGGAATCCTTCTATTTAGTTGATGTGATAGACACATGAAACAATGTAGGTTTCCTAGAAAGTGCATCCACCATAGGATTCTTCTTTCCCTTGATATATTGAATATCAAAATAATATTCTTGTAGTTTTTTGACCCATTTTTTCTTCCTATCATTCAAATTTTGTTGACTCAGAAAGAATTTCAGATTTTTATGGTCTATCTTGACCAAAAATCTTCCATACATCAGGTATTATCAAAACTTCTCCAAGTCAAGCATTATAACTAACCTCTCCATATCATATATGGGCTATCCTTTTTCATGATCTCTCAATTTACTAATTTCAAATGGTATGGGATGTCCCTTTTGAGAGAGAACAACTCGAGTCCCTTCATCAGAAGCATCATATTCTACAAGTGGAAGTGAAAAATTAGGAATTGTAATAACTAGACAAGAGCTCATTACCTACTTCAATTTATCAAAGGTTCTTTGTGCTTCTACTATCCATTCAAAGGCTCTTGATTTAGTAAGATTGGTGAGAGGGGACATAAAATGAGAGAATCCTTTGAAAAAACTCTAATAGTAGCTATGAAGTCCAAAGATAACTCTTAGCTGGGACAAATTTGTGGGAGGAGGCTAGTCTAAGATGTCTTGGATCTTTTTCTGATCAACTTAAACTCCTTTAACACTTATGACATGTCCCAAATGTAATATACTTGTTGCTCCAAACTCACATTTGGACATCTTTTCAAAGAGAGACTATTGTTCTAGGATTCCCAAGGCTATATTCAAGTGATTCAAATGTTCTTCCCATGTTCTTCTATAGATCGAAATATCATCAAAGAAAACCAATACAAACTTCCTCAAATAATTTCTAAAAACATGATGCATGCCTAATTAGAAAGTTTTCAGAGCATTGGTGAGACTTAAGGGTATAACTAGGAACTCAAAATGCCCATAGTGACATAAAAAAAAAGTCTTTTGCAAATATTCCTTCCTCATGTAGATCTAGTGGTATTTGGGTCTCAAACCAATCTTTGAAAAGTATATTGCACCATGTAGTTAATCAATCAACTCATCTATCCATGGTATGGGGTATCAATTCTTAATGGTCTTCTTGTTCAATTCTTAGTACTCTATGCACATCTAAACAATACCATATTTCTTCTTTACCAATACCACAAAGCATGTGAAAGGGATAGATCTTGGTCTGATGTAGCCCATATCTAACAACTCCTTTATTCCACTCTCTATCTCTTCCTTGTACATTTGGGGATGGTAATAAGGAGTGGTCATAACCGGTTGTGATCTTGGTTCAAGTTCTATGATATGATGGAAAACTCTATTTAATGGTAGTCTTAGAGGCACGTCATTGGAAACTAGACTATGATTATCCAAAATATTTTGTATATCAATATTAACTTGACCATTCTTACCTTCAAAAGGTTCTTTTCAAATCACCAAACAACTAGCAGTCCAAGCAACTTAGTTCTTATAGAAGATTCTTTCCATTCTCCTGACTAATACTACTTGTCGACATCCATTAGGAATTTCATTTAGAACTACATATTTCCTATTGGATTTGAATTTGAGATCCATAATTGGGTAGTTTTTGGTGTACTCCCCAAATAAATGTAACCAATGCACACCTATAATCACATCAATTACACCCAAACCAATGACATAGAAATCATCAAAAACCTTATGATCTCCAAATGTTATGTACAACTTCTAGAATTTTTCCTTATATGGTAAGCTATACCCATCAACCACAATAATAGTGAACCCTTAAAAATTCTTTGCATTCAACCTTCTTCTTCTCATAAGACCCTAATCAATGAAGTTGTGAATAGCTCCTCCATCAATTAGGACAATCACTCTTTTTCCTGCAAGGACTATCCATACCTTGAAGGAATTGTATATATGTGTGCTTGATAGGGATGATAGAGTACCACCACTATCCTTATCCTCATCTTCTTCCTCGAAAGGGATGTCTTCCAGACCATGAAACTCTTTGGAATCATATAAATATGATTCTTTTTCTAAGACAACTTCTATGTAATGGACTTGCCCCTTTCCAAGGCGCCTGTGTCCTAAAACCCATGGCTCTCTACAAGATAAACAAAGCTTCTTTCTCCTAAGCTCATTCTTGGTTGCAACATCACTTTTCCTAGGTGCAATAGGGTGCACCAATTTCTAAGTAGTCCAAGGCTTCTTATGAAAACTCCCTTTTGGCTTATTCCATGTTGAGGGTTTTGATTTCTGCTGAGGAATTGAATTCTCTAGATCAAAATCCTTCCAAACAGTCTATTGAAGTGTTGTGAGGAATGAATTAACCAAGTCCTTGAGTTGTTTCACCAAGCCTTCTATGAAAAGTACTATGATTCTCTTCTCTAAAAGATCAGTTACCATGATTGATAGCTTCTAGAAATCAGCAACATATTCCTCCATGCTTCCTTTTTCCTTGAGGTGATCCAACTCTCTAAAATACTCTTCTAGATCTCTTTTTCCAGATCTATCAATTAGTTTTTTGTAGAATTCATCATAAATTTGATCAATTTATGACCTTGAGTGATTAGACCATGGTACCACCAATCATGAGAATTTTTTTCCAAATGTAGGGTGGCAAATTTTATGGCATTTTCCTTGGACATTGGCTTGAGTTCTAGATATATATCAAGTTTTTGCAACCATGACATAGCAGTGCTCTTCTCAGATCCATCAAAGAGGGGAATATATAACTTTCCCAATGAGCACTCCAATGATTTTGGCTTGAGGGGTGAAAGGTAAGTTTCTCTTTTATTCTTCTTCATTTCCATAAAATATTTAAAGGACAAGATATCCTTGATTGGAGGGTTCAAAGCCCTATACTCTTCATAAGATCTTGAGATGTTATCTTGGAGGGTAGTTCCTTCCTTCGACACTTCTTCCACCCTTTGGGTGAACTTGGGCTTAAGGGGCCTATTGCTAAAGTCCATTCTAAAGCTTTGGGTGGAAATTTCCTTCTCCTTCCCCTTTCCACTACTTGATTCAATTAAGGTTCCAACCCCATTAATACTATCATTCTCTTTCATTGTGTTAGTCTACAACCACTTAAACATCTAGCCAAATATGTTAGGAAGATTATTTTTCCCTTGTATCATTTCCTCAAATTTTTATTTGGCTTCCTCATCCTCCATCATTTCTCCTTGACCCGCTTTCTTCAATTCTCTCCTTTGGAGCTTGATCTCCTTTTCACCTAGCAACATTAATCATCAGAAAACCCTAGAGGCTGGTAGAATTTGGCTATGATACCACTATAATGTCCCAAACATAAAATTTGTAACAAATATTGATTTTTAGATGGAATTCAGACACAACAAGATAGGAACAATATATATTACTCCAAAATACAATGAAAAAACTAGAATGTATGAATAATATATTAAGAACAATGATTCAAAATGATTTTGCAGATCAAACACAAATAAAATATTAGTACTAACTTCCCTACAAATCCTTGAAGCTCATATGCAATCCCTAAATGAGAATTCCCATAGGAACCAAAGGGGTTTCATCCTCTAATCCTAGTGAACACTGGTTTTCATTCAATGGAGACAATTCCTATGGGTTTTCATCCATAGAAGGAAATATAATACAAGTGTCCCAATTTTAGAAGAAAATATCATAATAATTCGATGCCCTTACATGAATTGACTTCCTACATTTGTATTCTAACAATTTACCTTAAGGAATAGGTCACCCTTGAGCCCCATTGGCACCAAAGCCAAAATTTGAATTCCCAACATGCTACATTAGGTCATCCTTAAGGCCAATGTAGATTCCTTTGGAATAGGTGTGCCTTCTTGTGGATCCATCCACACACTTTCCCTACCATTCTAGCTTCTTGAAACTTTGTCATTACTTTTGCATAATCCCAAGATGCCTTATCCTTCAATCCTATGGAAATGGGTGGCAATTGACTAGTATAGTCACCTTTTGATAGAATATCTCTTTCCTGTGCAACCATTCTCCCTTAAGATTTGGATATGATGTGCAAGTTTCATCATATGTGCTATGTTCTAAACCACACACCTAAACATGCTCCTATAGAGGAATACAGAGGGATTCCCAAAATCAACTCTATTTTGACATACTGAGCCTTAGTTACCAATCTTCTGATGGTGAAATATTTCTAGTAGATGGCCCTTCTCCCATGATCTATGGATATGTTGTGGTGCCTTTACTATAGATTCTACGTCTAGAACCATAGACCAAAATGGGCTCCTACGATAGGAATCTCGAATTCTACTTTGCAATCGACTTTTAGTAGAAAGTGACATGATATTTCTTCATTATATTTGATTTGGATTTATTTCATAATGTATGATTCATGTTTTTCATGTTGAATTGCACCTTTTGTGTGTGCATTCCTTTGTCTTTACATTTTTTTTCCATCATATCTTGAGCCTAGGGGCTAGCACATCCCTAGATTTGATGTTGTCATATCTCTTCAATGTTTGAACAATCAAAACCTTCTTGGATTATCCCTAGTTTAGTGTGAGTTTGATTATAATTTCATACTCTCACTATAGCAAGGGGTAAATGTAGCATCATAAATTGTCACCCTTGAAAATTTCACACTAGGTTTAGCTCCCCTCTATGTGCTTGGACCTAATTATACATTTAATTTATCAATTTTGTAATAATATTCAAAAATCAAAAGTGGAAATAGAAATAAATATTTAATGATAATTTATCAATAATTAAGGCCTCAAAATAATATATCGGTGTCAGCATTTTAACATTTAAAAATCCAAAATAATTTGTCGACTATCAGTATTTATTTTTGGGAAATTAAAGAATTAATATAAATACAAGTTTTTTTCAACATTTGAAAATCTAAGCATACCTAATAAGAGATAGCAATTTTAGAGAGAAAATTTAATATCCTAAAATCAATTAAGGAAATTCAAGTGAAGAATTAGCAATATTATCACAATGCTTTCATCAATCAAGATCTTGTTTTTAAGACATTAGGAAGAAGGGAACAATTATCTGCAAGGAGCTTCTATGATCAATCATGCCATTTTCAAGAAGATGTATGAGTTATCATTTAAATTCTAGATACAACAACCTATTATGCGAGTATGTGCAGGATCATGATGGGCCAAAAAGTGGAGATATCTAAGTGATATGATGGCCCATGTGACTGACGACTTTTT
The DNA here is from genome assembly GCA_007115665.2 of Sequoiadendron giganteum. Lineage (NCBI taxonomy): Eukaryota > Viridiplantae > Streptophyta > Pinopsida > Cupressales > Cupressaceae > Sequoiadendron > Sequoiadendron giganteum. The sequence goes on from CM021101.1 coordinate 630,956,435, forward strand.
TTTTTACCCAAAATTGATGAAATGAAAAGGGTTTTTAAAGGAGATTCCCATATTTCCACCAATATAAATTATTCTTTACTCTGAATTTAATAAATAATTATTATTCATTTTCTATTTGAATTATGACGAAAGTCCTGATTGATAGGCTCATTGAAAAACATCTATAACTTTCAAACGGTATCATTTTTTTTGAATCCGAAACATGCGTCACATTCTATGCTTTGCATACTATAGGATTAAAAATAAAAAAATTGAATTTCATGAATTTTTGACCAAGTTAAGGTGGTTAGACATATGAGTTTTTATATTTTTTAAAATTTGTAATAAAAAATCATAATTAATTATTTACTTGGAAAAAAAATACAAAAAAATATGCATCACATTCGGACATGAGTCCCCTACTGATATATAAAATATTATAAAAAAATATTATCATTTTATTGTAGTTAGGGTGGTCAGACAGATACCTACTTCTTATTTTTCCTTGAAATTTAAGTACTACTACATTGAAATTTCAAATTTTCACCAAATAGATTTTTTTTTTTTTTAAAATAAACCTAATATTTTAGAAATTTCAATTTTCTACATATTCTATTCTTACATATTTTTGAAATAATATAGATAAATTATTCAAATTTTTACGTCAAGTTGCCTAACTCTGATTTTCTGAATTTTATTGCCACTTAAGGGCCTATTTTTTCCATGATGATCTTGCACATACCCATGCTTTGTGAACTAACATTTTGTATGTCTATCAAGTAATCAAGGCATCCATCAATCAAAACTTATGATAACTTATGGTGTGGCATCACTTCATCAAGGATTTCACATCAAGGTGATATTATCCTTTACCATTGATCATTTCAGTCAATTATTGTTGTTTTGTCCTTTTCCTGAAGTAGGGTATGCCCTCTTGATCATCATCATTTGTTGTACATGGAGGTAGAAATACTAAAATGAGGATTGACTTAGGAAAGCCCCTATACATCACAATATTTCCTCATATTTTTATGTGTGTAGATCAAATCTAGAAGTTTTAACAAAATACAATCATAGGAAACACAATGTAAGTTGTAACCTACATCTCAGAGTCTTCAAATTCTAAAAATAAGCATTTTAGGATATGGCGTTGAGTGCCCCTGTCTATACAATTTAGCCTCAAGTTTAAGTTACAAGTTCCTCTATATATGTCATTCTTATATCTAAAATTTTTATATGGTCATCCATTTCTTTATGTGCGATAAATTACATTCCAAATCTAGGATTACATTTCAAATAGGCTTGTTAAAACACACATCAAATTTATCATACCTACAAAACAATAAGGAAAAAACCTTATGAGATTGAATCTCCCTAACGGAAACAATATAATCATCACTCCTATTTAATTTTATGTCCAAATATGATGTTAAGTTAAAAGGAGCTAATCCTAGTTCGATCTAGGATCACTTTTCCTACATCATAAACATAAATTTATAGGATATACTTAGTAGCCCCCTAGTCCTTCATATCAAATTGTGTTGCATGTTGAGATTCCAAATCATAAATCATATTCTTAGTGATTAAAAATAGTATATAATCTACATACAATGTGATAACAAAGAATTGACCGGTCTCTAATTTATAGTAAACACTTGAAAAACTAATAAATTTAAACAATAAAAACAATTCTACCTAAATTATGAAATAATAATAAATATCAATGAATTATAATTATATTTATTATCACATAATATTTTTTTTTTAAAAATGTGTTAAAGGTGGTCTAATCATAAGAAATGTCACTTTCCATTAATAATTAAAACCTAATATAATAACTAACTACAAATCAATAAATATATATATATATATATATACATATTAGAGAGACAATTTTTTTCTTCCTTTATGTTTGTAAGGTAAGTAGAGATATTTGTGGTACCTACCATGGCACTAGTCTTAGCCTCAATGTAATTTTATTACCACTTTCCTATACTATGCTAGTTTTTATAACTTATATCAACCTCTGCAAATAATATATTCCTAGCATGAAATTATTCTATAGAATGAGTGCTAAAATTATAAATTATGCACCACTTTCTAGTCTTAACTATTTGGTATCTTGATTATATTGTGGTTGTTTATTTTTTAATGGATGACACTAAGAGCCATTTCCTAGATTAGAATTTTAATTTATGTGCTTTGACTATGGCTTGTTATGAGATTTGGAATCTAATATATTTTTATTGAGCTTCACCTTTGCTTCAATTTTATAAGAAAATTTATAGGAAATATACATCAAATTAAATATGGGGTCTTAAAATTGATCAATAATTCAAAATAATGTTTTGTTCTGAATCTTATATTCCTATTTTAGACACCAAAGTATGATTATTTTTACATATTATTGTATTATTTAATCTTGGTCATTGTTTTATTGAGAAAAAATGATGTATTGGTCACCATATTTTTCTATAGGTTAGAAGGTTTATTTGAAGGAAAAAACCAAACCACTCTACATGTCCACAAATACATTTATATCATACTCATGAGTTGTACAATAGTTATGTTGTAAACCAGATCTATAATATCAATTTTTTCTTGAGTCCCTTCTCTTTTGTGTGTCTTAGCCATGCTTGACCCATTGCTTATAATTAATTTGAGACATCCTTAATGGGATCCACATGTTTAAAGGATATATTTTCTATTGGTAGTTCACCCCCTTATACTTTAGTCAACTACCTAAGTTATCCAAACAATAAATTAGATAACTATAAGTGTTTTCCTCATGCTTGTCTTATTTGTCATAGTTTCAAAATTTTAGGGTTTTCCGTACCTATATCCCCTCCTTTCCAATCCCATTGACTTACTCGTGCCAATATATAATTCATCCATGTGTTATTTTTCAAACTTTTGGAGTTTTATTTCCTTGTTATATTTTTCATCCTTGGCATTCCTTTCTTTAAAATCCATACTTTCCCTCTTAGTCAATCTACTTATTTCATAGTGTCAAAATTTCCCATACCTCAATTTTATTCCTAGAATTTAGTCTAAATTAATCCTAATCCCCAAAGACTAATAGCCTATAAAAGTCTCAATTCATTTGTTTCAAGATTATAATTTCTAAATTCCTCATCCATCTATCCATCTATCCCTTTTTGTTCTTGTTTCATAATAACCTCAATCCTTGAACTCACATCCAAAACATTAAAAAAACATTGTCTAAGTCTTTCAAATTTGAACTCTTAGCCACTCCTTATTTAAGTGCCCATTTTTATTCAACACCAAAAGCATACAATTATATTTATTTGATCTATATGACTTATTAGAGTCAAACTTTTAGTCTCCCCTTAATTTGATACCAAGTTAAGACCCACCTTGAATCCCAATCCTAAAAACCTTCCCTTTTTTGGAGATTTCTTAATGGCCTTGCTTCTTTTATCATCCCTTTTAGCATTATTTCATAGTCTTTATTGATTCATTGACATGTATAATTGATTAATTAAGAAACAAAACCCTCATTCACATACTCACAACAATCTGAAAAATGTAACTCAATTTTTTTTTGAATCAACACCAAAAATCTATAAGTAAGGTCTCATGTTTCTCATTCAAAGACTCGTGAATTGTTACAACAATAAAGCATAACCGAAGTAAAATATTTTGCAGCCATATGGGGCTGATGAAAACCATTAAAAAACTTATGTAAATATGATTTACAACAGAAAATAAAAATACAAAAATTATCTCCTTCAATTTATCTTCTTTCACAATATTCTAGCTCCTTCAACCTGCATTCATCATTAGAAATCATTTCTGCAAATAAAATATGAAACCATGAACCTTCTTTCTGCTGTATTCACCTTCAAAATATGAAACATGGACTTCACTAGCTCACTATCTCTCCAAATATTGAGCTCACTAGCTCCCTAAACCATGGGCTTCTATGCAAAAAGAAATCTGGAAAAATGGAGTCTTTGAATCCTATCTTCAATCTTATAGCATCTCCCCATCTCCCATACAAAACTCTCAAAGCTAACTTCCCAAATGGAAAGGCTTGAATATATAGATTTTTGAATGAGGCAAAACCACTATGGTTTTCCAAAACCACAAAAAAACCTGCCACTTTCTTCCCATTACTGCTCCATCATTCATCCAAATATTTTAAAACACTCTTCTGATTTTTTTGTGCCTTATTTTCATCTTTCTAGATCATTTTGAAATTCTTAATTTCATTACCATATGGGAAATTTATGACCATTTTACCAAGATTGGGTCTCATAATTATGACCCAAACATGCAACAACATGCAAAGCTTGTTGCCAACATGCAAGGCATGAAAAATGATAAATCAAGAACATTTAAGAAAAGTGTTCCTCTCTTGTAAATTAATTCCCAAGAATCATATTCCATTTCTAGATGCTTTAGAAAAATTTATCAAATCATAATTCCTTCAAAAATTACCTCTTCAAATCACCACAAGGGAAAATTATAATGTTGCAAATTAAAATATTTATCCTCCTAACCCCTAAACCCTTATTGAAAATAAAACAAAGAAAAAATTAAAATATTTTTGGTGATGCAAGATTACCTTACACCATGGATGCTCCTGCATCAGACACTCGAGGTAGAATTTTTTTGTGAATATAGATTCACAAAATGCAGTTGAGTGTTAGTACCACACTTTCGAAATGCAAGCAATTCTCAACAAAATCCCTCATTGAAACCAATACGTCTAATTTATTATTATTTCTCCTCTTCCAAAACTTAGCTAGAATAATCAACCTCCTTCTTTGAAAAATTTGCACTCCATTCATCTCTCCTCTTGTGGACTTGTATCCACCATTTACCATAATACTAATACCATAGATTCTCCTCTCTACACTTGTGGGATTCAACCCACCACAAATCGACCACCTCCACCAAGTTTCACCTGCAACATCCTCCACAAATTCTATATCCAAATATGTATTATCCAAAAAATAATCCAAATCTATTGTATCCTTATACAAATTTGCAATTTCTAATCTATGGAAATTAAAAATTTCCATCTGCATAATCTCTTCTTGCTCAACATCCTCTTCTACTTTCAACAAAAAAGGTATAGAATCATCACAACTAAATTCAAAATGAAAACTTACCTCATTCTTTTTCGCTACCCCAACATATTTTTCCTCATTCTACATTGCAATGTCCATCTTCTCACCTTCAATGGAAAGTTTTGCAAAATCCTCTTCATGTTTGTCCATCAATTCCCCTTCAAACAACTTGTTGATTCTTTCCATCTCTTCTTTCAACAAGAAATCATCCTCATCTTCACCAACATTCTCATAAAACTTAGGACCATCCATGTTCATAATTTTTTATTGTAAACCTTCTTCATCGAGTTCACATAATGCACTCCATTCACATGTTATCGCTGAAACTTTCCCCTCATTATCTTCTACATTTGTGTAGGTTTCCCTCACATATTCTTCCTTACTTTCAACCCCTACCAAAGGGATGCAACACTCTTTCTTTATAATCTTCTCTTCACTGTCCTCTTTCAAGAGAACATTCTTCTTCTCATATCTCTCATCCCATATTCTCATGTCCTCCATAACCATATTTTTCAATACATCTACTTCAACCTTAAGCGTTTCAAATTCTTCATGGTACTTCCTGTTTTCCACTTCTTCCCAATATTGTTCCCAAAATAAAATTCTTATGGGCCTCCTCATGACCCATCCCATCCTCTCAAGTATAGATTGCCTCATGTATGAAGATATGTCTACACGTAAATCACAAACACACCACCACAGGTCTTGGTGCAAACTGCCTCACATCAGTGCTTCTGGCTACACACTCAGGAACTCCTACTTTGATACCATTGATGAAGTAAGAAACCAAACCCTATTTCACATGCTCACAACAATTTTAAAATTTAACTCAAAAATTGTTTGAATCAACACCAAAAAATTGAAATTAAGGTCTCATGTTTCTCATTCAAAGACTCATGAATTGTTACAACAACAAAGCATAACTAAAGTAAAATATTTTATAGCCATATGGGGCTGATGAAAACAATTAAAACTTTTATGTAAGTCTTATTTACAACAACAAATAAAAATACAAAAAATATCTCATTCAATCTATCTTCTTTCACAATATTCTAGCTCCTTCAACTTGCATTCATCATTAGAAATCACTGCTGCAAATAAATTATGAAACCATGAACCTTATTTCTACTTTAGTCACCTTGAAACCTACAACAAAAATCCCTTCTTAGTCTCTTTCAACCTTCTTTCAGCTAAAGCTCTCAAGCTCCCTTCACATAGACTTCACTAGCTCTCTCCAAATATAGAGCTCACTAGCTCCCTAAACTATGGGCTTCTATGCAAATAGAAATATGCAACAATTGAGTATTTGAATCCTCTCTTCAATCCGACAACATATCCCCATCTCACCTGAACCATTGATTTTTGTAACCTTCCTTCACCTCTAGGGTTTTGCACCTAAAGGGAGAAGAGACAAAGATCCACAATTCATTCAAGAACAAACCCTTGAGATTTTAATGTAAAGAGGATTAAAACCTGTCAAAGGGAGAGTTCTTGGAGGTGAAAGTGGATAAAAGGGGATCAACACCAATTGTAAACTTGAAAATACAAATGTAATGTGATATGAAATCATGTTCAAAATGACCTAGAAATGACTATGAAGAAGAATATAAAAACTATGAAATAAAAGGTGTGCACCTAGAAATGTGCCGCAAAATGGAATGAAGACTGGAAATGTTGTTGATGTTGAAATTTTGACCTACTGGGACACTTCGTCCAAGCTGGGTGACTTAGTTGTAGATCTGGAAAATTGCACCGAAGCTCATTTCAACCAAAAGGGTATCCAAATCTATAGGAAACTCCATAAAACATGTACAGTGGGACTAATTCGCCACTAATGGTGACTTAGTCCACTTTGGCTTCTCTGAAAATCTAAAAGTGGAATTTGAAGCTCTCGGTCTACACTTTCTACTCCTCTAGGTATTCGGATCTGAAACTCCAATTTTTAGCACTGTAAACAACTTTTAGTGGATGTTTTTCCCTAGCCAACAAGGAGATATCTTCAACAAGTTTTCAACCTATTCTTCAATGATCTCCAAGCCTTCAAGGTACCTAAATCTGAAAACACACAAGGAAAGAGAGAGAAAAGTTGAATGTTAGGGGATGGGGGTTTGCCTTGGTCAAACCCCTTTTAAGTAATTAAACCAAAATGATGAAATAAGAAAATGAAGTATGAACATGAAATGGAGGGATTAGAAACTTGCAATTATGATAGATCTTGAATTTTTGCAACAATGGTTGAAGAAGCTTCCCTTGAATGCTTCTTGATGACTTAGAATGTTGAAACCCTAGCTTTCTTGAAAAGAATGATGAATGATAAAGGGAGAAGAAGAGAAGAAGAAGTTCCAAGGCCTTTAGAGATGAAAAATAAGAAGAAAACCTTGTATTTATAAACTATTATGCCCTAATTCCCAAATATACCTCATCATAGGCTGACCTTAGGTCTTAGAGAATAAAAACCTGCCAAAATTTTGAATTAATTTTTTTTCTAGCCAAATGGGACTAAGTCAAACCAAGTGGCGACATGGTCCCACTTAGGAATTTTAAGTGGGTGTCGAGAATAAAGATATATTAAATGATTTTTATTGGGTTTATTCTAAAAAAGACACTTAAATAAGGCCTATAAGTGTAAAATGGGGCCATATTTAAGGCATAAGGAAGGTGTAAATTATTGATGACAAGCCTAGAAAAGTGTGAGGGTTTGTTACAACTCCTTACAACACTTTGAAATAAGGCTTTGTAAGTGATAACAAGAGGTTATTTAAGTGAAGTACATTAGAAAGGTCCTAGAAGAGTGTGAAAGTGGGTTACAACACTTCACACACTTTTACAAGACACCATAGAATTCTTATTGATTCACAAGGGTTCAAGACCTAATGTGAATGTGTTGAACACATTACAACATTGAATCTAGGAAAAACTAGGCCAAAATCCAAAAGAAAGGCCCAAGTGAACGTGAAAATGTCTAAAGGATACATTTTCCTATGTTACATTTAGCCCCCACTTTAGTGAGAGGATGAATTTGCATCAAACTCACACTAAAGTAGCCATTCAAAAGAGGGGTGCAATTGTACCAATACAGATGGAAAATGATGGAAAAAATCAAAGGAGGTAGCGCAAGCCCCTAGGATCTAAGATCCTAAGTGAAACCAACATAAGTGCAAGAGGACACACACAAGGGTGAATGATTTGCAACGAAACGAGATACATGATCATGCAATGAAAAGAACTAGAAGGAAGAGAAGAATGAAAGTAAAAAGGTGGATCAAGCTTTAACCATTTTTCCAACTCGTTGTGGATCAGATCTGAGCTATTTGTCCAAAAATGCATACTCACTCTGAGGCGATGGAACTTTTGGCCATCCACCAGATGCGAATTCCAAGAAGGTGAGAAACATACACTCATGGCTTGTATGCACTCACACACACATAGGTGGCTATGGGGAAAGTCATACCGCTGGTTGGGCTTCCTGCTCTAACCATGCCAAAGTTATACCTCTTGATAAATTTAATAAGGCACCATAAAAGAAAAAGGTTTTTGAATGTTATGTAAAGATTTTGTTAAAGGGGATTTTTCTTAGTTCGTACAAGATCTCATCTTAAGGAACATCATGCTTAATGTCTCCAAGAGAGGATAAGTGCAAAAGGTCTCATCTTGTTTCCAAGAGAGGACAAGCGCAAGATCTCATCCTAAGCAACATTGTACCTAATGTTTCCAAGAGAGAGAAACGCAACAAAAATAAAATTGTACAATGAAATATGAGTGTCGGTGTATGCCCCCACTTTAAAGAGGTTGCTAACACCATTACTGTGAGCAAATGATTTACAGTAGAAGAAGACACAAAAGCTTATTCAAAAAGCCTTATGCTAATTCATATGTTTCCAAATGAAGCGATGTCATGAAAAATGTAGTATGTCCTATGCGAGCCAACTTAAGGCATGCCATCCATATCCAAAGCTTTCTCTTATATGTTGATGAAAGGTTAACAAAAAGTGACATACAAGGAAAAGGCTACCTAACCCCTTGCCCCCACTCAATGCAGGACAAGGATGATCCAAAATGATTGATGAGATGCATGGTAGAGTGAAAGTTAGTATCAATTAGAGGAATTAGGTGCCCCCACATAAGGGAGAGCTCTAGAATCCTTGTATTTTACTGCTCAAAGCCTTACATTCATTAGTATAATGACCATGAACTATATGATATGCACAAAATGAATGTTTATAGTAGAATTTATTTCGAGTTCACAAAGGAAGGGATATCAAGTGATCTTGGAGGATTCTTGACAAGATACCCTCTTGATCAATGGTAGGAGTTCCTCTGTCTTGTGAAAAAGATGTGTCTTTCTTAGTACAATATGTCATACCTATGCAAGGTGCTATAGATTGTGAGATTTTGTACATTGCTTTAGAGGAGTGTGTAAAATTCAAATCAGTAGTGTTTTGGGAGATGACATTGAAATTAAGAAAATATTTCTTTATTTGTTTCATGTTTTGCAAAGGATCATGGTTGAGACCACTAGTGTCTATCAGTTCAGGATGCACTAGTGCTAAGGTTGGTTTAAAGGAATCATGGGTGATGGTGTTGATGTTGAGTGAAGGCTTGGTGATTTCTATCAAAGGACAATAACCAAGACCATGATTCGTTTGTGTGTTAGGCTCTATAGGGTTGTGGATACCTTGTTCATTAGAACCACATCCTTTTCCACTATAGCGAAGTTGTTTCATAAGCTCATAACCTTTTCCATAAAGATTTTGTCATTGATTTTGGACCGAGTGGTTTTTCATGATTGAGGTTAGTTGTAGAAGTTGCGTTGTCATCTAAAGTGGTTGAGGTAGATGCTTGTGAAGGATCTTCCGAGTCTTGTGTTGACAAGACTGTTGTTCCCTTTTTAGAGTCTTTTTTTATGATCTTGTATTCATCCATGATTGTTGGTTCAAAATTCAACAATCCCAAATCATTGGTTGATATCATTGTGAAGGTTTTAGGACAAGTAGTAGTTTTTTGTTCTTGCATGGGTTCTACTTGTGTGGTTGGTGTGAATGTGTTCAAGGGATTTTCTTTATTTTTCTCGAGTTTTAAGACATTTTAATGCTTAGGATCAACGTCAAATGTGTACACTTTATTGTTGTAGATGTACTTCATTTTACGATGAAGAGTGGAAGGCACCCCATTTGTTTCATGAATCCGCAGTCTTCCTAAGAGAAGATTACATGAGAGTGCATGAGGCATAACATGGATTGGTGTTTCCAATGTGGCCATTCCAATTGTAATAGGCAAAGTGATCACACCAAGCAGTTTCTTTTTAACGTTGTCAAATCCCTTGATAGATAAAGAATTAGGTTGAATGTGTGATCTATAAATGTCAAGCCTATCCAAAAGGCTCACACTACACACATTAAGGAAAAATATGGTATCTACAAGAGTTTTCTTGATCCCTTTTCATTTGTACTGAGATATTATGAGGAAAGATTCATTTTGTTTTTGCACCTCCAAAGGAGGGAGCTCACTTTGGTGAAAAATAATATTAGCATTGATTCCTTGAATTATAGCTGCTATATCATTTGGTTTCACATTAGAAGGGATAGGAACTTGTTATAAGGAATTTTACATCATTTTATGATAGTGAGGGGAGGCTTGAATAAGGTCCCATAATGATATCTTTACAGGAGTATTCTTAATTTGTTCAACAAGATCATACACCCTAATGCATGAATTTATTCAAGGATCATGAGGAAAGATTGGATTAGGAAAAGGTAAAGGTATTGAGGTTTATTGTTGTGGTTGTGGATTTTTTCTAGTGCTATATGTATGAGAAATGGTATTATGACTCAGTTGTTGTGAAACATTGTTCTTAGGTGGGTAGAGGATGAATTCAGGTTTGTTTTGAGTTTGAGGTTTGTGTGAGGGTGGTTGAAGGATGAGTTGAGGTTGAATAATATTAACATCCCTAAGTGAGTGAGAGGCCAATGTTGCCTCTTTAGCTTCTTCTAAGGATATGATATTATTATTGTCAATGCTATCCTTATTGTGTATCATGATATCCTCCCTAGGAGGAAGGGTTTTAGGAGAACTACAAACCAACTACTCATGACAATCAAAGGTTGGTTCTTCTAAAATGACTTCATCAAAAGTAGAAGAATGATCAATGGTTTTCCATGGTGAAGGGGGACAACTAAGATTCTCATGACCTTCATTGATTGTGTTTTCTAATAGAAAAGTATCTTTTGCACAACTAGGAGAAATACTAGGAGAAGAACAGATGTTATTGTCATGATTACCTATAGTTGTGTTGTCTTTTTCAATAATGTCTTGTCCACTAAGAGAGGTAAGAGGAGAGAAACAACTAGGATTCTCAAAAATCTCATTGATTGGTGCTTCTAACACCAAAATATCTTCATCACCAAGAGAAGAGATATTAAGAGAAGAACAAATATGATCGTTACGAATGTCCAAGGTTGTATCCTCTTTCACTAAAACACTCTCATAGGGAGAGGATAGGAAATGTTTGTTAGTTTTTCTACATATGTAAGCTATTAACATTGTTTGAACAAAAATGAAAAGAACTTGTAACCATTTCATGCAATGTTTCAACAATATAAACAATGTATATCCAAAGATACAAAACATTTTTATCCAATATATGCAAAGCTTTAAGAATGCGAACAATGTATATGTAAGAATGAAAAGAAATTTTATCAAACTTATGTAAATATTTATGAATAGAAACATTGTGTATAAAAAAATGAAGTAATTTTATACAAAATTTCAAAAATGTGAGCATTTTCATATCTAATGATGCTTATGATTGAAATGATTTCAAGAATGACTACCCTAAATTGATGTTTTTGAGCTAGTTGCATAAAACAAATATTTTTGAGACTTTCCAGACTTATAGTATATGGTACTAGGAGGTCGAGGAAGCACAAAAATGAGGTTTCTGATGCTATAATAGATAGTTAAAAATTTGGACTGGGACTAAGTTTTCCAGAATGGCAAATGAGTCATAGTTAAGTTTTTTTTCAAAAAGTTTCAAAAAGTTTCAGTTGGTTTTGATGGTTTTTATGTTGGATGACTGAAAGAGGAAATTTAAATGTAGATTTGATATGTTTTGCAATGATTTGAGATGCAAAAATGAAAATTATATGCACTTTCAAGAATGCAAAAATTTGAAACCCTAGAATGCAAATTAACTAATTCAAAGTTAATGCAAGCTAAATCTAGTATGAAGAAGGTATTCAAAAGTCAGGTTCACCAAAATGAACCGTAAATTTTTGTAACCTTCCTTCACCTCTAGGGTTTTTCACCTAAAGGGGGAAGGGAAAAATATCTACAATTCATTCAAGAACAAACCCTTGAGATTTTAATGCAAAGAGAATTAAAACTTGTCAAAGGGAGAGTTCTTAGAGGTGAAAGTGGATAGAAGGGGTTCACCATCAAGTGTAAACTTGGAAAGAAAAATACAATGTGATATGCAATCATGTACAAAATGACCTAGAAATGACAATGAAATAGAAGGTGTGCACCTAGAAATGTGTCACAAACTGGAATGAAAACTGGAAATGTTGTTGATGATGAAATTTTGACCTACTGGGACACTTCCACCAAGCTAGGTGACTTAGTACCAGATCTGTAAAGTTGCATCAGAGCCCATTTCAGCCAAAAGGGTATCTAGATCTACAGAAAACTCTAGAAAACATATGTTGTGGGACTAATTTTCCACTAATGATGACTTAGTCCACTTTGGCTTCTCTAAAAATATGAAAGTGGAATCTGAAGCTCTCACTCTACACTTATGCTCCTCCAAGTAACTGGATCTAAAAATCTAATTTTCGGCACTATATAAGTCTTTTAGTGGATGTTTTTCCCTAGCCAACAAGGAGATGTATTCAACAAGTTTTCAAACTATTCTTCAATGATCTCCAAGCCTTTAAGGTACCTAAATCTGCAAACACACAAGGAAAGAGAGAGAAATGTTGAATGTTAGGGGATGGGGGTTTGCCTTGGTCAAACCCATTTTAAGTAATTAAACCAAAATGATAAAATAAGATAATGAAGCATGCACATGAAATGAAGGGATTAAAAACTTTCCATGATGATAGATCTTGAATTTCTACAACAATGGTTGAAGAATCTGCCCTTGAATGCTTCTTGATGACTTAGAATGTTGAAACCCTAGCTTGCTTGAGAAGAATGATGAATGATGAAGGGAGAAGAAGAGAAGAAGTTACAAGGACTCTAGAGATGAAAAATAAGAAGAAAACCTTGTATTTATACACAATTATGAACTAATTCTCGAAGATACCTCATCATAGGCCAACCTTAAGTCTTAGAGAATAAAAACCCACCAAAATTTTGAAATAATTTTTAGTTTTGAGCCAAAAGGGACTAAGTCACCCCAAGTGGAAACTTGGTCCCACTTAGGCATTTCAAGTGGGTGTCAAGAATTAAGATATACTAAATGATTTTATTAGGTTTGTTCTCAAAAAGACACTTAAATAAGGACTGTAAGTGTAAAATGGGGCCATTTAAGGCATAAGGAAGATGTCAATTATTGATGGAAAGCCTAGAAAAGTGTGAGGTTTTGTTACAACTCCTTACAACACTTTGAAATAAGGCTTGGCAAGTGATAACAAGAGGTTATTTAAGTGAACTACATTAGAAAGGTCCTAGAAGAGTGTGAAAGTGTGTTGCAACACTTCACAACACTTTTACAAGACACCATAGAGTTCTTATTGATTCACAAGGGTTCAAGACCTATGTGAATGTGTTGACCACATTACAACATTAAATCTATGCAAAACTAGGCCAAAATCCACAAGAAAGGCCCAAATGAACATGAAAATATCCAAAGGATACATTTTTCTATGTTACATCACCTACAAAACTCCCAAATCCACCTTCCAAAGTCACAAGGCTTGAATATATAGATTTTTGATTGAGGAAAACCACTATGGTTTTCCAAAACCACCTAAAAATCCCCATCACTTTCTGCCATTACTACTCCCTCATTCATGTGACTCTTTTAAAATGGTCTTCTCGATTTTTTGCGCCTCATCTTTTTTTTTCTAGATCATTTTGAAATTCTTAATTTCGTTACCATATGAGAAATCTATGACCATTTTACCAAGACTAGGTCTCACAATTTATGACCCAGACATGCAACAACATGCAAAGGTTGTGGCCAATATGTAAAGCTTGTGGCCAACATGCAAATGCATACAAGACATGCAAATGATAATACAAGAACATGTAAGAAAAGTGGTCCTCACTTGTAAATGAATTCCCAAGAATCATATTCCCTTTGGAGATGCTTTAGAAACATAAATATCAAAGCATAAATCCTTCAAAAATTACCTCTTCAAATCACCACAAGGGAAAATTATAATGTTGCAAATTAAAATATTTTTTCTCCTTACCCCTATGGCCTTATTGAAAATCAAACAAAGAAAAAATTACAATATTTATGGTGATGCAACACCATAGATGCTCCTGCATTAGACACCCAAGGTAGAAAACAAATTGTGAATATGGTTTCACAAAATGGAGTTGAGTGGTAGTACCACCCAATTGAATTACAAGTAATCTTCAGAAAACTTGATCATTGAAACCAGTACCTTTGATTTATTCTTCTTTCTCCTCTTCCAACACTTAGCTAGAATAAGTAACCTCCTTGTTTGACAATTTTTCACTCCATTCATCTCTCCTCTCGTGGAATTCTATCCACCATGTACCATCCTCCTAATAGAATGGATTCTCCTCTCTACACTTTTTGGATTCAACCACCACCACAAACCGACTGCCTCCACCAAGTTTAACCTGCAACATCCTCCAAAAATTCTATATCCAAATAATAATCCAAATCTACAATTGCTACTCTATGGAAATTAAAAATTTCCATCTGCATACTCTCTTCTTGCTTGACATCCTCTTCTACTTTCAACAAAGAAGGTATAGAACCATCACAAATAAATTCAAAATGAAAATTTACCCCATTCTTGTTCGCTGCCCCAACATATTTTTCCTCATTCTTCACTGCAACATCCATCTTCTCACCTTCAATGACAAGTTTTACAAACTCCTCTTCATGTTTTTCCATCAATTCCCTTTCAAACAACTTGTTGATTCTTTCCATCTCTTATTTCAACAAGAAATCATCCTCATCTTCACCAACCTACTCATCAATCTTAGGACCATCCATGTTCATAATTTTTTATTGCAAACCTTCTTCATCCACTTCACATAATGGACTTCATTCACATGTTATCACTGAAAATTTCACCTCAATATCTTCTACATTTGTGTGGGTTTCCCCCACATATTCTTCCTTACATTCAACCCCTATCAAAGGGATGCAACACTCTTTCTTTTTTTATCTTCTCTTCATTATCCTCTTTCAAGAGAACATTCTTCTTCTCATATCTCTCATCCCATTTCTCATGTCCTCCATAACCATCCTTTCCAATAAATCTACTTAAACCTTGATCTTTTCAAATTCTTCATGGTACTTCCTATTTCCCACTTTTTCCCAATATTGTTCCCAAAATAAAATTCTTACGAGTCTCCTTATGACCCATCCCATCCTATCAAGTATAGACTGTCTCAGATCCAACGAATTATCTACAAATAAATCACAAACACACCACCATGGATCTTGGTGCAAACTACCTCACATTCGCGCTCGAGAACTCCCACTCTGATACCATTGATGAAGTAAGAAACCAAACCATTATTCACATACTCACAATAATTTGAGAATGTAACTCAAAATATATTTGAATCAACACCAAAAATATGCAAGTAAGGTCTCATGTTTCTCATTCAAAGACTCATGAATTGTTACAACAAAAATGAATAACTAAAGTAAAATATTTTGCAGCCATATGGGGTTGATGAAAACCATTAAAAAACTTATGTAAATATGATTTACAACATCAAATAAAAATTATAAAAATTATCTCCTTCAATTTATCTTGTTTCACAATATTCTAGCTCCTTCAACTTGCATTCATCGTTAGAAACCATTGCTGCAAATAAACTATGAAACCATGAACCTTCTTTCTATTGTAGTCACCTTCAAAACTAAAAAAATGTCTTCGTATTCTATTTCAACCTTCTTTCAACTGAAGCGCTCACACTCCCTTCACATAGACTTCACTAGCTCACTAGCTCCCTAAACCATGGGCTTCTATGCAAATAGAAATCTGCAACAATGGAGTCTTTGAATCCTCTCTTCAATCTGACAACATCTTCCCATATCACCTATAAAACTCCCAAATCCACTTTCCCAAATGACAAGGCTTGAATATATAGATTTGTGACTGAGGAAAACCACTATAGTTTTCCAAAACAACAAAAAAAACCTATCACTTTCTTCCCATTACTGCTCCCTCATTCATCTGAATCTTTTAAAATAGTCTTCTAGGTTTTGTGCACCTCATTTTAAACTTTCTAGATCATTCTATAATTCTTAATTTTGTTACTATATGAGAAATTTATGAGCATTTTACTGAGACTGGATCTCACAATTACGACCCAAACATGCAACAACATGTAAAGCTTGTGACCAACATGAAAATACATGGAAGGAATTCAAATGATAATGCAAGAACATGTAAGAAAAGTGGCTGTCTCTTGTAAATAAATTCCCTAGACTCATATTCCATTTGCAGATGATTTAGAAACATTTATCAAAGCATAAATCCTTCAAAAATTACCTCATCAAATCACCACAAGGGAAAATTATAATGTTGCAAATTAAAATATTTATTCTCCTAACCCCTAAGCCCTTATTGAAAATCAAAGAAAGAAAAAATTACAATATTTTTGGTGATCACCTTTGATGCTTTTGCATCAAGAATGAATTTTCGTAACCCTCAATAGTTTTAAATTGTGTCAATTTCTCACTTCAACTCCCACACACCCTCCTAGACAAATAAAAGATTCATTGATGACTTGATTTATCCTTCTCAGATATAAAATTGATCTATGATTTTTTTTCTTCCTATGAGATAAATTAAATTTTTAGATCTAGGGTTACATATCAAATAGGCTTGTTAAAAAAAACATAAAATTTATCATTGCTACAACACAACTAGGACACAAACCCAAGGGATTGGTTCTCCCTTGTGGCAACAAGCTAATCATCATCCCTAGTTAGTTTTGCCTCCTAATGTACAGTCAAGTGAAAACATGCTAATCGGGTAGTTAGATCTAGGATAACTTTTCCTACTTCACATTTTGGTGAACTTGACATATCTTACACTTGCAATTTTTTAATTTATATAACATAAATTCTGAAAATTGATTCAAAAACCTATGTTATAGGAAGATATTGTTGTATATTTTTATTTATTCTCAAAATTAAAAAATTTCATTATTTTTTTCATTAAGCATTAAAGATCTTGGTGATTAAAATTTAGATAAAATTACAAATATTTTGATTTAAATTGCACAATTTTAGATTTTATTTTCCGTGTTTAAGGCTTAGATTTGAGTTATTTTATTTTGAAAACCAAATTAAATCTTAGGTTGCTTCCATTGTAAAAATTTCATGTATATTTTAATGAAGAAACATTAAAAAAGAAGAATTACATATCATTTTCCTTTCAAAAGATAAAAAATTATTAGTTTTCTGCATTTTTTAAGGAAACTAAACCAGTTACAAGAATTTAAATTATGAAAACTATCACTTCAAAAATTTGCATTGCCTTAAAAGTAATTTTTTTATGTATGACTATAAATGAGCTTTATATAGAAAAATTAGGATTTCATGCATTTCCACAAATCTGTGTGCACCTAGACCTAAATATCTACACCTAGGTAGATTTTCAAACATTGTTATTCAATTTAAAAAATTTAAAACATAAAATTTTAAATCTTTGGACTAGGATTCTCAATGCCCCTATCCAATCAATTTGAGTTTAAGTTTCCTATCTAAAACCTTTCCTATGAGCTCTGCTCAAATCTAGTTTCAATTTTTGGAAGTCGGTCATACACCTGTCATATTTTGTTGTCCATTACTAGTTTGATCCATAAGATATATTAAATTGTTTTCCTCGCAAAAATCTTGTTTAATTATAATTAATGTCTTATTATCAAACTTTATTAATAAATTTAGAGAATATTTCTTAAAAGCATACAAAAATGAGTTTCTCTCTCCTCTTTTGTTATTTTTCTTTGATCCTTCTTCCATTAACTCTACTACTTGTGAGGGTATCTTTGTGCAAGATGATGTGGGTCTGTGTCGCACATCGATAAATATATAATATATACTATTTAGTATATAATGTATACTATGTATTAAATATATTATATAATATATAATATACAATACAAAATATATGTAGTATAATATATATAATATAATATATAATAAATAATATATAATATATAATATAATAATATATAATATAATAATGTATAATATAATATATACTATAATATATAATATAATATAATATATAATACATAATATATAATATATAATATATTACTATATTAGTATATATTAAAATATTAAATATTATGTATTATAAATAATACAGGTAATGAATATTCATTTCTTTTGACAAAGTCAGTAGGCTCAAAATTTAGCTCAAAATTTTGTTCGGGATTTCCTAACCTAGAAAGTCATCCCAAACATGTTTAGAAAATTTTCCTAGTTTTCCAAAGTTTGCCCTTGTGGCTGATGACTTTTTTTTAATCCAAATTTCATGAAACGAAAAAGGTTTATAGAAAAAATTGCCAGCTTTCCACCAATATAAGATATGCTTGATTTTGAATATAATAAATAATTATTATAGATTAATAACATTCTGTTGTTTCCACAATCCATGATTTAGTATGCAAAGATTTTTGGAAAAAATGTGTGCAAACTTTTACATCAACGTTTCAGATCATACTCCATGATCCATCATCAGTTAATCCTGATGATAGATCATGGAGTATGATCTAAAACATTGATGTAAAAATTTGCACACATATTTTCCAAAAATCTTTGCATACTAAATTATTATTGATTTTCTACATACATTACGACTAAAGTTTTGATTGATAGGTTGATTGAAAAAATTATGTAACTTTCAAACTACTTATCATTTTTTGAACCTACAAGATGCGTCACATTCAATGCTTCACATACTATAGGATTAAAAAAATGGAATTTCATAAATTTTTGACCAAGTTATGGTGGTCAGACACACATGTTTTAATAATTCTGAAATGTTCTAATAAAAATATCATAACTAATTATTTACATGGAAAAAAATTATAAAAATAATTTTGACACATTTGGGCATGTTTCCTCTACATATATTGAAAGATTAATTTTTATTTTTTTTTCTTGTACTTAGGTTGGTCAGACATACACCTACTTATCTTTCTCTTGAAAATTTAGTACCACTACATTGAAATTTCAATTTTTTGCAAAATGGATTTACTTTTTTCCAAAAAAGGACTAGTAGCCTAGAAACTACATTCAATTTGCTACAAATTTTGTTCTTACATATTTTACAAATTATGTTAATAACCTATTCAAAATTTTATGTCAAGTTGTTTAACTCTATTTTTCTGAATATTCATTGCCACTTAGAGACCTAGTTTGGACCCCATGATCCTGAACAGACCCATGCAATCAATTAAAAACATGAAAATCATGTTTGTTCTTATCTCAATATCTCTTCTAATTTTTAGGGTATCTTAATGCAAGGGGATCCAATCATTGAAAATCATGAGAATCATGTTTGTCCCTCTCATGATACATCTCTTGCTTGGGAGGGTATATTAGTGAAAGAGGATGTAATCATTTATATAATTCCTCCTTCAACTTATAGTAAGGTGCCTTGCATAGATGAAGATTCAAAATTAACATTAGATAAACCATTAATATGAGATCGTCAACAAGTAGTTAACTTAGTTGAAATTATAAACCCGCAATTGATTATTGGACCTCCAAAACCTCATGGCCATATCCTATAATTTGCAAAACATCTCACTAAAAGTAATCATGTGCACCAAGACGTGTAGTAGTAACCAAGTTATCATGCAGTTTCTAACACATATAATACTTAAAGTAATAAAAAACCAAAGAAAGTGCCAACCTCCATTATATCTTTGTCTCCCTCAATATAGTGATAAAGAGTATGATTTTATTGAGATTTTTTTAATAATCTAACCAAGATATTTATTTGGGACTTAATTGAAACTTCACCTACATATCATGGGATGCTAGAAGAGGCTTTGCAAAAATTGATATCTCACCTTCTATCAAACTGAGTGATGTAGCTAACTTTTTTTATTGTACATAGGTCACAAACTTGGATATTACATTCCCTAAACATGAATTACTTTCTCTCAAGGTCCAAAAACCAACATGAGGTCTCCAATGGTATTGGTTGTCATTAATCGAATTAGGATTAGATATACTCTTATTGAAAATGGCGATTAATTCTTAATCTTTGTTGCATTGATCTTATAGATAAGCTTGGCATGGATAAGAATCTCATAAAACCTAATAATATTTCTATTTGTGTCTTTGATAATATTGGTAGCCAACTGTTTGGGACAATCACACTAAACATTAAGGTAGGACCTATGATATTTCCCACCCTTATCCATGCTATTCCAAAACCTCTTTCATATAATATTGTTCATGATATATAATGAATTCATGCCATGAAGGAAGTCTAGTCTAATCTTCACCATGAGATGAAATATGAATATAATAAAAAAGTATATATGATTTAAGCTAACAAAAAAAGATAATTTACAGATTAAAACCAAACATAACTCTTCCAACTCTCTTAGTACTTTGATTCCATCTTTAAAATTTGAGCTATCACCTTGCAATGATAATGATACTATGGGTACACTCTTAGATGATGATTAGGGTTTGTTAGATTTTACATCCACTTTCATTGGGTAGTATAAAATATCACTATTAGAGTCTATAGATTTGGAGATTGTTCCAACACAATCTTATGATTCCTCTTCTCTAATTACAAATAATGATCACTAAAACATAGAAAAAAGAAGGGGGTGGAGCTCCTTAATATTTAGGGTTTAAACACCAGGGTTGCTTAGGATCCTCTTTCTATATTTCATTGGAAGGTAGATCAACAAGGTGAATAGATTGACTATCAACCCAAGAGGTGAGCCAGTCAAACCTAGATCCAATTTCTTAGGGCTTAGGACATGGATTGGAAATTATTTAGAATTATTGACCTAATTAAACTTGTAGTGTAGGAAAATGTATCCCTTTTTCACACTTTTGGAATAAATGTTTGATAATAAAATGACCTTAATGATGCCTTAATTTAGTGTTGTAATATGCATTTTACATATTCACATTAAGTTTAGGACCTTATTTATTAAAATAGACTTAATTGTGCCTTATTTTAGTGTTGTAAGGTGTACCATTACACTTTCACACTTATCTAGGACTCCTTTAATTAATTGAGGTTTATTATGCCTTAATTTGTACCTTAATTCAAATCCAAGCCTAATTAATAGAAATGTTTGAAGGATAAAACATGACATTTATTAATGCCTAAATATAACACTCATCCTTGAAGAATGTGTGTCTTAGGTAGGTGACCTAGGGGCGAATGGGTCGTCACTTAGGCCTAGGACCTAAATTTAAAATATGTTTTTGGAGGTATTTCAATGATTTCAAATTATGTATATTTAGATTTCAGCTTGTAATATTTGAATTTTGGGAATTAATATTAACATATGTATAAATAAGAGGTCATTTTATTATATTTTATCCTAGAAAAAATATAAGAATTCAAGCATTCTAGCAAATTTATGAGCATTGTCAAGAGCATTTCAAGAGAATTTTCAAGGCATTCACTTGGACAAATTATTGAAGAATTATTGCAGCAATCAAGATTCCATCATCATGTCAAAGTCTTCTTGCATCATGCATGTTGTTTGAGCTAATATGGTGATGTAGAGTTCAAGATCTATTCAAACATATCAAAGAATTATTCCAAATCAAGTTTCAAGATCAAGATTCACATCCATTGAGGCTAATTCATGCTAGTTGCAGATTTGCATTCCAAGGTTTAATCAAGGGTTTGGTGAGTGGTGACATTACATTGTTCATTCATCATTTCCTTCATGCTATTTGATTTCATTTCAAAGTTTAAATACTCAAACAGGGTTTGACCAAGGCAAACCCCTCATCATCAAAAACAACATTTATCTCTTCTTATGTTTGTGTTTGCAAGTTTTAGGGGGGTGATCCCAGAAAACTGGTTTACAATTTTGTTGAGGAAGGAAAATTGGAAAAATTCACCCATTAATTTTGTTTAGGTTTTTATGGATTCGCTCAAAGGGGGGTTCAAGCGAACCCAAGGGGTTCGCTCAAAGGGGGTTCGAACAAAAAAGGGGTT
Source organism: Sequoiadendron giganteum (assembly GCA_007115665.2). Classification (NCBI taxonomy): domain Eukaryota; kingdom Viridiplantae; phylum Streptophyta; class Pinopsida; order Cupressales; family Cupressaceae; genus Sequoiadendron; species Sequoiadendron giganteum. Next base: position 630,978,909 of record CM021101.1, read on the forward strand.
TAGGGTTTGAGTGAACCCAAAAGGGGTTCCCAAACCTCCCTTCGAGCAAACCCCATTTTGATGATGTCATCCCTTTTAGCACCATTTTTTAAGGAAAAAAAAAAAACAAGGGGGGTTCTGAACCCCCTTAAAGAAGGGGTCAACCCCCTTTCCCCTTCTCCCCCTCTTCTACCAAATTTTTGCAAAATTTTACCTTTTGAAGCTCAAGTTGAGGATGAAAATGGAAAAAACTTCATAGACCCAATTGGGTGATGGTAGTCCTCAGAACAAGCTATCCATCAAATATAATTTTAATATGTTTTGGTTTTACTAAGTATTTTTTAGTTTAATTAAACATAGGTTTTTTCACCAAAAATAAAGCTCTTTGTTCTACACATGTGGAAAAATAGTAGATTATCAGAAACAAATTGAAAAATATATATGCACTAGATATTGATGTCCCTGATTCAACAAAAAAATTGAATTTCGATACATACAAAAAAAGTTACGTGTTAGCAAGTAAATCATGTCTAAATTGTAACCGGTTTGACTTCAAAAATTAATTACGAAAAAATATTGAAAGAAATTTTATGAACCCAATTGCATGCACTAGATATCGTAGTTACAAATCTTAATTAAAAAAAGTTAGAATTTTATCCTTCATAGATTTTTTTTTATGTGTTAGCAAGTACACATCACTCTTTAAAAATGGTATTACTGTTAAAAACTAATTTTCGAGGGAGATGGAAAAGGAAATGCAATTTGATTCCATTTTATTTTTTTAAAAACATATTTAGAATCTATAGATAAAATGTCACAAATCACTAGTTTGCATCATCTTCAAATTTTTTGTGGTTTAGAAGCTAAAGGTGCCTGAAAGTGAAGATTTAGTTAAAAAAATTTAGTTCAATGTCCATTTTGGCTAAAAATTGTAAACCAATATTGTGGGATCACCCTAGGTGGAAGATCCTTTGAAGAGAAAAATTGAAAAAAGTTGCAAAGTTGTAAAAGTTGCATGGAAAGTTTTCATCTCACATAAACTCTTCTATATGATTTATTTTTGGCTCTCCGACTGTGAAACTCAAGAATTTGGGAGTGTAGACATAGGAGCAGAGAACCCATAAAGCATTTTTATAGAGCCCTAGCAAAGACCCATTCACCATAGGGTGAATGAGTCCTTAGTGAGCTTCAAAAGGAAACTTTTGGTGACAGGTACACAATATTTTCCCTTTCTCAGATCCGCCTTTTGATTATTGGTTCTAGTAGTTTTGAGTACAATCTTTCATTTTCACTTTGTAGCTTTCATTTTGGAGTTTATTTGATGGTTTTGATCTTTCTCCCCAAAGTACTATTTGACTTAGACCCCCGTCCTTGCATAAAAGGGAAATTTACAGATTCATACCTTAATTTGACTCACCTTTTGGGGTTGATAGTCACTTCATTGTTTGTATCTCATTTCCTTGAATTAAATTAGAGAAATAGGTCCCTCACCCCTCTTTGATCATCAATCCACATTTGGGGATAAACACCCTATTTTCTATTGTTTCAAAAATATGTGACCTAATATGATAAATGCAATGATCTGGAAATAAATAGATTGAAACAAAAATCTACAAGTGGATCTGAGAAGTGTTGGATGATGTGTACCTATCACCAAAGTTGGATCTGGAATGTAGAGGAGGACATAGTCACCCAGGAGCATATGGGTTCCTAATAGGGGGTCTTGAAACTATTTTTTCAATCCTCTAATGGTTGATCTTCCCATCTATTTCCCGATTGCAAACTTGTTGTAATATCATCAGTAAATTTTGTAGGTGAGTTTCCATGGCATGAAAAGATATGTGACAACAAATACAGTAATGGATAATTTTACCTTATGGTATATTCAATCCTCTCCAAACCTACAACCCGCACATTCACAAAGAGGAGAAATGTTGGGCCATTTTAGGGGCTTTCCTCAGTAAAACCCTGTGTTAGAATTCCCACTTCCATAATGGCAATGTCAATGATAAATCGATAAGGGAAAGGAAGGAAATGATGAATGAAAAAAATGCTACAACTCACACCCTTAAATGAATTCCTTGAAGGACTAAAGTCGTACATGCCACTTCAAGGATCTTGGATCTTTCTTGATAGATTTTATTGAATTCTTGAATTCTTCGAGACCTACAACAATGTTAGCCTTCACAAAACAATAACATGAACACATAGAATTTAACATGATGTTGGATCTTGAATTGTTGCAATAAAACTCTAATATTTTTCTCTTGACTTGCTCAATAGTTATCTTGATTATAAGTTTTCCAATAATCTCCTTGTTATATTTGAAATGATAAAATAACTAGGTATTTATATGCAATTGTTCTAATTTCTCAAAAATCAAATTCTAAAAGCTGACAATTGAAATTTGAATTCAAATGTTAAAATGCCACCAAAAACATATTAAAAATTGGTCCTCAATAAGATAAGGGAACCCACACATCCATGTATTGTTCCTAGCCTTATTTTCTAGGACATCAAGTATTGGGATCATAAAATTAACCATTTGCATTTATTTGAAATGTTTGTAAATTTGTCGAAAACTGATAAAAATAGGCTTTGGAATTCATAATTTAGGAAATTAGGTACTTAATTAGGCTCATTAATTTATGGGGGCTAAAAAATACTGTGAAATTGTTAAGGTATACAATTTTCTACACTACATTTAGCCCCCACTTTATTGAGAGTGTGAACTTACACTCAAATTCACACTAAAGTAAATAAATATGTGTCAAGAGAGGTTTAAATGTACAAATGTTGAAGAAACGAGATGATTAAGGATCAAGGAGGTAGTGCAAGCCCTCGTGATATAAGATCCCATGGAAAAACAACATAAACCCAAGGAACACAAACATGTATGATATGCAACAAGAAAAAATACACAAACACACATGCCAGCAGACATAAAGAATACACGATGAAAACACATGAAAAAATGGAACATAAAGATGACAATGAAATGACAAAAACCACAATGTAAACATGAAGAAGACACATGAAAAACATATAAAATTGAATACACAAAAAAAAAGGTTAGTAATAAAGATTCAACTCGTTAAGGTAAAGATACCTCATTCTTAGATTGTCTCAAATACCAAATGCCATCCATCAAATTATGAAAATGCTCAATGAGGATTGAAGTCATATACATCACTCATGGAATACACAACTCCATTGGCAAGAAATTTGTATTATTCTAGGTGGCCATGTTAAAATGTGTTCATGACTTACATAATAGAAAATTCCAATATTTGTTGGTTGAATCACAAACTAGGAGACAAATAGGCTAATGATGTTTGATATTCACTAGGTGAGCCCCTAAGGCAAGGTAAAATATGAAACAAACACTAGGTCTACAAGGTGTGACAAAAACAACCATACCAAGAGCTATACTCCTTGATAACTATGATAAGGTGCCACAAAATACAATGCTAATGCTACACTAAGTTCAACTCTCGTGAAAAAAGTGGAGAAAAAATTCCAAGTTTTAATGCCATGAGGGACAAATATGCCAAGGTTTAACATAACAAGGGACCAATATGCCAATGTTTAACATCACAAGGGGGAAAATATGCCAAGGTTTAACATCACAAGGGGAAAATATGCCAAGGTTTGACATCATGAGGGATGGATATGATAAATTTTAAAAGGGTAACAACCAAAGGGACTTTTCTTAATACATGAAAGGTCACACCTTAAGGATTATCACATTTGACATCACCACCAAGAGAGGACTATCCAAGGAATAAAATATTCATGTCTTAGGGAATACTACATAGCATTACCACCAAGAGGAATGCCATATGCCATGAAGAGTCACAATCTTATGGGACATCAAGCCTAATATCGCCACAAAGGAGCCACATGGAGTAAGAAAACCATGCTTCTTGGAAGATGTATGCCATCATTACTAAGAAGGGACCGTTGAACTATGTGACCATAAATGGGGGACCATATGCCCCATCTTAAAATTTTAGTGTTCTTATTACACTAATGTTTTAAAGAAATAAAAAAGGGATCCATTGCTAGAAGGAATACTCCTTAGACAAGGCTACCTAACCCTTTGCCTCCCAATTATACAAACAAAGGTGAGTCTGATATGGTGCTCCTTGCAAGGTAAAAGATGAATGCATAAAGTAAAGTTTATACCTCCATAAATGGTAGTTAATATGATTATCATACTACAACTACCACATGGCAAGGAGCATAATAAATGAATTCTAATGTATGACACATTCAAATTGATCTCCATATGGAGTAAATTATTTCAATATCTTCTTTAAAGCATGCCACTCATCAGTAAGATGTCCAATTTTTCTATTATCTTCTCATTCAAAAATGGGTGGCAATGTGACAAGTCCTAGGTTGAGAAGTGTTTCTAAGGCCTTTTTAGTCTTAGTTATAAAATGCAAAAATGGTAGATTCTTAAGTTTATAAGGCTTATGTTTCTTACTTGATTGACCAATTGTTTGATGTTTATGAGGAGGATCTTGGTAACCTAATCACTTAGTATCTTTGAACAGTGATTGATCCAAAAGGGATTGAATCTCATGTTCATTGTTAATGTCATATCCTTTCCTTTTCAAGATCCTAAAGCTTTGTCCATAAGTTTGTTCCAAGTCAATGGGTGTATTTGTAACCTTATGCTCATATGATGAAGGGTTGACTACTAAAGTTTCCTTGTGATTTTTATGGATGGGTTTCTTTATGCATGTTGTTTAAGGTATTCCATGTGGTTTAGTTTTGAGATGTAACAAAGTGAATGCTTCAAGTGGTTGTATGAGAGGATTTTTTTGGTATGGGGTAATAGGCCTTTGAAATGAAGGATAAAAGACTTGTACGATAGGGAGACCAACCACACCAAGGCTCCAAGTCATGGAGATCCAAGAGTGGAGGGTTTCCCTATCTTACCTCAAACTAAGTGGGTGTTTAGGTCAAGGATAGAGAACAAAGAGCACTCTCAAGTTATTTTGTCACTCTACAGATTTGAAAACCTGAATGGAACTAGATGAGCCACTTTTTGGGATCCCAACTACACCTCAGACAACTCCTTGCCCAAGGATGTTAGTGTGGGTCAAGGACAATAGTGCGACATGCTGGTGTCTCTCTAGTGCGCTGGCATTTGTATGACCAAAAGGTGTGAAATACAGTGAGAAAAACTAGAAAACCTACTAACGGTCTAGTTAATAAGATTTAATGAACTAAGCTGAATAATGAAGTATGAGAAATAACTATAAAGATGGTAAAGAAGGTAGATGAAAATAAAGGTGACAAGGCTCAACTCACTCAATGTCCATCTCACCAGCAAGCTCCACACACACATACACTTGCACACAACCAAGAGAGAGAAAAAAATTGGGTTGTATAGGGGTTTGCTTCAGCCAAACCCCCACTTTGGTGATTCCACCTCCATGGATAGCCAAGAAAGCCATGATATAGAAAATGCAATAAAGGAAAATAGAAAGAGAGAGTATGAACAATATGAAAAACATGATGCTACTCTATCAAACCACAACCAAAAAAGGATAGTGAAGCAATACCACCTCCACCCAAAGGCACTCAAGGCCAATGAAGGGAGAATACAAGACAACGAGCTTGGAAAAGTCAACACAAGTGTAACAGTGATGAAGGAGGTCTTGCAAGACATCGAAATCACAACTTCTATGGTAGCACAACATGTTCTAAGTGGAGTTGATGGAGAAACAAGCCATTGTAATTCTCAAGAGATTGTGTGAATTTCTAAAAAAGATCAAGTGAATGGTTAGAGTCATGAAGAAGATTGAAGTGATAGTGAAATTTATGCATTTGAAGAGAGATTAGGAGGGAAAGAGCCATTTTTGGGTTGGCTGGTCGACATAGAGGTGTTACACTTCATGCCTAATGGAGAATATAACATCCTTGCAGACTCTAGAGGTAGGAATCTGTTAGGGATGACACCACACTATACAGATGTCCGTGCATCATGCTCTTGTCCTGGACAAAAATGTCCCCACTGAAACAAAATACAAGTGCCAAGTGGATTCATTTCAGATGGGTGATGTGGAATTTCACATTCATGTTTGATTTTCTAAGGTGGAGGGATGCAAAAGGGGAATTTACATAAGGGGTGCAAATTTGCTCCTATACATTTTTCCCCCACTTTAGCGAGCACGAGTGTTAATGAGTGTTTGATAAAGTAGATCAAAGAGTTAGAAATGTATACCTGAACTATTGAGGAAGAGGACCACAATCTAGAAAGCTTGAAAGTGCAGGGCATGAAAATAACTCCAAAGGTACTCTCTCTTGAGGAGGTTCGAACAAACGACTATGTATCTAATTGGAAATATAGAGTTGAACAAAGTACATCGAAGGCTCACAAACCAATGATGGAAAAATCCCATAGGATGCAAGTGCTTCATAGGCCCTTAGACCTACAAAGAAGGAGCCCCCTAGGTACTCCCTCCTAAAGGAAACCTAGTGTTAGGGGTCTCTGTAGAGTTAGACTTGAAAGCAGCTTCACAGGTGCATCTATAGAGAAACATGTTAATCCACAGATAAAACATGTTAGAAAACAAAGAGCAACCACACATGAAAACAAGTAGATAGTCACACAGATAGTTGAAAAATTGAAGGAAGATTCTTTCAAAGGGGTCCCTCAGGAACCCTTCAGAAGAAGAGGGGTCCACTCAAGGGACATGTTTGAAAGCGAGAGAGCGAATTTTTCATAAATCAATTCAATATCAAGGAATCCTTTCAAAAGATGTTCAATTCATCAAGGAATTTGAAAGGAAGAAAATGGCCCCTCACAAGGGGAAGGTCAAGGATTATCCTATAGGAAAAGTTACTCCCTCCTCAGAGGAAATTTTTTCAATCTCTTTTCTTTGTGGACCCATGACGAAGGAAACACATTTCGCTAGGGGTCCTTGTGGAGAATGCAATTTTTGAAAAAAGATTTGAAACTTTTTTGAGAAAAGATTCGTTGGCCACCAAATGAATTTTATAAAAATAAAAGTTGACATGATAGCCCCCCCTTAGGATGGTGTGTGTTGAACATAGAGGAATGTGACATCCTAAGGAGAGAAAATCAAGAATGAAAAAGTGATATTGTGGCTTGCGGAACATAGCGAGATGTAATTGTGGTAATGTTGTCATGCATGCGAGGGATAACACATGAGCACCACAACATCAGAAAACAAGCATCAAATAATGAAGAGATCAAGGATGTAAAAAGAGATAGTGACATTACGAACAAGGGACACAAGGGTGATCCGATATTTCAGGGTCAGATTTTCTCATAAATAGATATAAGTTTAATAATAGTATATAGATGAACTGTCATCAACCATATGAATAATGCATTAGAAAAAAAAAAAAATGGGTCAACATGGAAGGGAAGCCTAAATTCACCCAACACTTTGCAGCATCCCCAACTATCGAAAATCAATACACATAACAGAGGAAGAATGATGCCACAAATAGAGGAAATTTTATGACACATAATAGAAGCACAAAGGAACACAAACAAACACACACACACACACACTCTACACTATAGATAAAGAAGAGGCACTCCCCAACACTCATCAATGAAGAGGTCATAGGCATACCAATCTAGATCATTATATGGGGAAGGTAGATAAGCTTGCAAGGGTGGAATGTCAAGGGGGGAACCCTTTGATCCCCCCACAACAAGAGCCAAGGAATGAGACCCATCAAGGTCTTCTCTACTCAGTTCTTGTGGGGAAAATGTTAGAAAATTTGCAAAGATCATTGAAAGGGTCAGGACCTATTCCAAAGAGTTAAACATGCACTTCATAGGAGTGCCATGTGTTACCTCAACAGACAAGGGAGGCGGTGCCTAATATTCACTGCTAGGCTCACCAAGTGACTTGGGAGCAATGAAAAACTTTGAGGATGCTAAAACTTCTTTCATCACAAGGATGGTACATGCTAACACAAACAAGGTATAATGTGAGATACATGCTAACCACTACTAGTGGATCCATCCTCCATCTTCCGCTTCATTAGAGAATGTGAGATCCCAACAAACAAGGTAGAAGGCATAGAGGAGGAGGAGAAAACAATGATGGACTCCATCGAGGTGTTCGACATGTCCATGGGCTTTGAGAATAGTGGGATTTCTAAGAGGGACATCAAGAGAGGAGGATCGATCGAGGGAGTGATAAACACCTGAAACATTTTAGGGTTCGGGGTGTTTATACTCATAGTAGGAGTCAAAAGAAGCACTGAGGCTGATTGAACTGAAGTAGAGGGGACAAGAGAGGTTTACACCACATTAGAACCTAAAATAGGGGTAGTCGACTCCCCTAACTTCATTTATAGAGCGACCTACTTAGTAGCCAAATCCTTTTTTCTGAAACTTGCACTCACGTGCAAGGAGGTTCTTGTGACTTCAGGAGCTAGAGGTCGGGAGTTGAGATGGAATAGAAGACTCCTACTCAACCATCAGAGTTGTTTCCAATGGAGGGAGAGACTCCTAGATAGGAGTAGGAGGGAGGGGTTGAGAAGAGACTAGAGTAATAGCAGGGGGAGTAGGCTCTAACACCTCAACTACATGCCTCTTCCCATTCATTGCCTTAGGAGCGAGAGAGGTAGGAGGCCATAGAGGATGATACATGGATGAATCCCCATGGGGAGCCTTCCCTTTATCATACCAAATGGGCCCAAGAACCTTGGGTAGAATGGCAAGTTAGAACACCAGATGCTTGGGTTTTCGCCTAGTGGAAACCATAGGATTTTCTAGCAAATGTTAATGAAAAAAATTTGATGACACCATAACAGGGCGAGAGAAAGTGTCAGGCGGGACAAAAGCCTCAAAGGAATAAGAAGAGTGTCGAGTATTATTCTCCTTTTCTCTTTTCCAAGCCAAGGTGACATCACTATCATCCTTCAAGCAAGCCTTGTACAAGACAACATAGGGAGATGGAGGGCATCTCACTTTAGGTGTTAAGTGCCCACTCTTGTACTTAACATAGGTTTGGTACAAGAGGTCCATCCTAGGAGGAAGCAAACCAATGGGTGCGGGCCAAAAGTGATCCAGCCAATAGATACCACATGAAATTGATAGTTTATAGCCAGTGTCATGGACTGCATGCATTGTATCCCCATGAATTAATTTCAAAAATTTATGCACAACTGAGGGAACTACATTCATAGCGACCAACTAGGGGATACCTAATTTCACCCTGAAGAGTTCAGACCAAAAAATTATGTCAAAAGGTAAGTTCATTGATTTCAATCCCACAAGGACCAATAAGGTGATGTAGCCAAAGGGAGGTATGAAAAGCCCATTGTGAGTATGAATGGTGCTCTCAGATGCATCATACCCATCTTTGTGCAAGAATTTAATCAACATAATCTCCTTAGTTATGACATTCAATTGACACGTGGGGTCAACAAGAACACCTGTCACAATGTTTCCATTGATTCGTGTGAGGATGTAAAAGGGAGATGGTTCTCTATTATAACCCATCGGCAAATCGTGTGAGGTTAAAGTTACAATGGGAGAACTACTTGTAGGTTGCATGAATGGGATGGTCAAATGTAAAAAGGAATCCATCACGCACACTAGAAAAATCTTTTACAAAGCCCCCAAAGGTTTTGCAATTAGATAGTGACCCAACTAAGGCTTCATTTCACAATGCCTGCGAAACCTTCCAATTATGCAACTAGGGGTTGCAGGTTGGGTTGTAAGGCGGAAAGCCTCACAACGTGGGTCAAGGACGACAACATGGCACACTGAAATCTCTCTGGTGCGTTGGTGTCCATACAACTAGAAAGTGTGAGATATAGTGAGAAAAAACCAGAAAACCTACTAATGGTCTAGTTAATGAGATTTAATGAACTAAGATGAATAATGAAGTATGAGAAATAACTATAAAGATGGTAAAGGAGGTAGATGAAAGTAAATGTGACAAGGCTCAACTCATTGAAAGTCTAGCTTGCTAGTAAGTTCCACACACATGTACACCTACACACAACCAAGAGAGGGAAAAATGTTGGGATGTATAGGGGTTTGCCTCAGTCAAACCCTTGCTTTTGTGTTTCCACCTCCACGATGATATAGAAAATGTGATAAAGGAAAATAGAAAGAAAGAGTCTGAACGCTACGAAAAACACGATGCTACTCTATCAAACCATAATGAAAAAAGGATAGTGAAGCAATACTAGGTCTCCACCCAAAGGAAATCAAGGCCAATGAAGGGATAATGCAAGACAATGAGCTTGGAATAGTCAACACAGTCGTAGCAGTGACGAAGGAGGTCTCACAATACATCAAACTCGCAACTTCTATGGTAGCATAACACGTTCTAAGTGAAGTTGATGGAGAAAAAATTTGTTGTAATGCTCAAGAGATTGTATGAACTGTTAAGAAAGATCAAGTGAATGGCTAGAGTCGTGAAGAAGATGGAAGTGATAGTGAAAGTTATGCATTTGAAGATAGATTAAGAGGGAAAGAGCCATTTTTGGACCAGTTGGTCGACACAAAGGCATTACGGTTCATGCCCATTGGAGAGAATAATGTCCCTACATACTCTAGAGGGAAGAATCTATAAGGGATGACAGCACGCCACGTAGACGTCTACGCACTACGCTCATTTCCTCGACAAAAATTCCCCCACTGACACAAAAGACAAGTGCCAAGTGGATTCATTTCGGATGGGTGATGTGGAATTTCACATTCGGGTTTGATTTTTTAAGGTGGAGGGATGCAAAAAGGGAATTTATAGAAGGGGTATAAATTTTATCCTATACAAGGTTGTATTGTTTTCAAGGCTATGCAAAGATCATTGTATGAATTCATGCATGATTTATTTGTTTTAACCTATGAAATTAAGAAGACTTGTAATAGGAGAAGGTGTATCACGAATTCCATTATCAAAAGTGTTATCCTCACCAAACACACATCTTGAAACATCAACCAAAGATTTCAAGGAAATCCAATTTTTTCTAAAAAACATATCCATGATGAGATGAACCCCAAATAGGGTTTCTTGAGAGTATTCTATCACAAAAATTTGATTGGTGCTTAGATAACAATATAGGGTCACCCAAGGGATTCTAAGTACTACTTTGGGGTTTTGAAAGGTCAAAGTTTGGTTGTATACTATGTTGTTTACTAATTTTGATTCTACTTGCAAATAGTAAACAATTTTCCAATTTTTTCTTAATGTATCCCAATTTGATACAAAATGCAAGTGTGCAATGATACTGAAGATGCTTGAACAAATTTGATTGAAGATTATAGATTTCAAATGTAAAAATTGACTAATTGCAAGATGTAGAGATCTAAAAAATGATGATTTTGAATATAAATTTTGACCCTAAACAATGCACTTTGTTTTACCAAATGAATACAATGAAATATTTTCTTAGAATATGCAGTTATGAATTTAAAACTAGGATTTGCAAGTACAAACAAATTGAGAAGACAGAGACAGACAAGTGTGAAAAAGGCTACTAATGCACCTATACAAGGATAGGGTCACCCAAGGGCATATGAGTCCTTGGATAGGGTTTTGAAAACTAAGAAATTGAATATCTAAGTTGTTATTTAAGATTGTTGTTCCTATCTACAAACATGTTTGACAATAACTATTTTTTTAGAATTTTTCAATGTAAAGGAAATGCAAATGTATGACAAACTGACACTTTTTTTAATGCAACTTTGAAATGAAAATATGATATAAGTGACTGAAACATAGCTTGATGCAAGCTATGATGCAATATGGATGCATTTTTTTTGGATTTGTATGAAATTTTATGATGCAAATATGAAACCCTAAATGAAAGATGCAAAACAAAATGATTGAAAACCTAGATCTAAGGTTTGAAAGACTACTAAATCATAAATCTATGATATCAAATGTCAAGTTCACCAAAATAAAACATAGAAAAAGGAAGGGGGTGGGCCCCTTAATTTTTAGGGTCTAAACACTAGGGTTTCTTAGGATCCTTTTTCTATATTTATTGGAAGGTGGATCAACAAGGTGAATAGATTGACAATCAACCCAAGAGGTGAGACAATCAGACCTAGGTCCACTCTTTTAGGGCCTAGGAGATGGATTGGAAATTATTTAGAATGATTACCTAATTAAAATATGTGGCCTAATATGATAAATGAAATAATCTATAAATACACAAACTGAGAAAAATCTACAAGTGGATCTGAGAAGTGTCGGATGATGTGTACTTGTCATAAAAAGCTAGATTAGGCATCTAGAGGAGGACACCGTTGCATAGGGGCATATGGGTCCTTGATAGGGGGTCCTAAAACTAATTATGAAATCCTCTAATGTTGTATCTTCCATTCTATTTCTCGGTTGCAAGCTTGTCAAAATTTCATCAATATATTATGTAGGTGAGTTTTTGTGCCTTGACAAGGTATGTAACAAAAAATGAAACAATGGAGAATTTTCCATTAAGATCTCTTCAATCCTATCCAAACATACAACCTACACATTCACAAAGAGGATAAATGTTGGTCCATTTTAGGCACATTCCTCACTAAAACCCTGTGTCAGTGTTTCCACTTCCACAGTGGCAATGACAATGATAAACCGATAAGGAAAAGGCATGAAATGATGAATTAACACAATGCTACAACTCACCACCCTTCAATGAATTCCTTGAAGGACTAAATTCATACACATCACTCCAAGGATCTTCGATCTTTCTTGATATATTTTCTTGAATTCTTGAATTCTTCGAGACCTACAACAATTTTAGGGGTATGTGCAGGATCATCATGGGAAAAACAAGCCCTTAAGTGGCAAAAAATTCAGAAAAATCAGAGTTAGGAATCTTGACATAAAAATTTGAATAAGTTATCTATATTATTTCAAAAATATGTAAGAATAAAATTTGTAGAAAATTGAATGTAGTTTCTAAATTACTAGGTTTATTTACAAAAAAATAAAATCTATTTGGTGAAAATTTGAAAATTCAATACAGTAGTACTTAAATTTTAGGGAAAAATAAGAAGTAGGTGTTTGTCTGACCACCCTAACCACATTAAAATGAAAATATTTTTTTATAATATTTTAGATATAAGTAGAGGACTCATGTTCCAATGTGATGCATATTTTTTTATAATTTTTTCCAAGTAAATAATTAATTATATTTTTTTTATGACAACTTTTAAAAAATATAAAGACTCGTATGTCTCACCACCTTAACTTGGACAAAACTTCATGAAGTTCATTTTTTTCATTTTTAATATTATAGTATGTGAAACATAGAATGTGACGCATGTTTTGGATTCAAAAAATATGATACTGTTTGAAAGCTATAGATGTTTTTCAATCAGCCTAAACATTAACACTTTAGTCGTAATTCAATAGAAAATGAATAATAATTATTTATTAAATTCAAAGTAAAGCATAATTTATATTGGTGGAAAGTTGAGAATCTCCTTTAAAAACCCTTTTCGTTTCATCAATTTTGGGTAAAAAAAAAGTCGTCAGCTACATACCCATCATATTGCCACTTTTTGGCCCATCATGATCCTGCACATACCCTTAGCCTTCACAAAACAATAACATGAACACACATAGAAATTGACATGATGTTGGATCTTGAATTGTTGCAATAAAATCTAATATTTTTCTCTTGAATTTATCAATGGTTCTCTTGATCATTAGTTTGCCAATAATGTGTCCATGTTAGATTTGAAATGATAAAATAACTAGGTATTTATCTGCAATTGTTCTATTTTCCCGAAAATCAAATTCCAAAAGCCGACAATTGAAATTTTAATTTTAAATGTTAAAATGCTACCAATGACATATTAAAAATTAGTCCCTATAAAGATAGGGAGACCTATATTCCCATGGGAATATGGGTCTTAGCCCTATTTTCTAGGATAATAAATCTTGGGATCATAAAATTAACCATTTGCATTTATTCAATGTTCGCAACTTTGTCAGAAAATGATAAAAATAGGCTTTGGAATTCATAATTTAGGATATTATGGACTTATTGGGCTCATTTATTTAGGGGGGCAAAACATAGTGTGAAATTGTTAAGGTATAAATTGTTTTACACTACAATCACAATATGGCTTCCTCTTCAAAGACATGTTTTGGTTGGGGTTCATTAGATTTATACCCTCTTTTTTAGGTAGAGGTAAATCTCACATCTACATCTAAAGAGTGTTGTGTTTCATTTTCTCAATTTTTTTCTACATAAACAAATCCAAAACACATCATCCCATGATGGTGATGGGGGTTCTTTATCTTTCATCACTCATGTGTTGATGATTTATAACCTTAACATTTCAACACTTAAAAAATATTTTCATTCTTGGGAAAGAATCGATTATTCTCATAAGAATTTAAACAAGACTTTTACATCTAATTTTGAAAAGTGTTATGGGGTTGGATTTAAAATTATTTCTAAAAGTAGATATACTAAAAAATTGGAACAAGGAGTAAAGGATCATGTGAAGTCTAATGTATCATACATTTCTGAAAAGGGTTTAGGTTTCCAACCTCCTCCTTCATCTACAACTTACTCTCCATCATCTACTATATTTATAACATCTTGTGGTAAGTGAGAAAAAATTTCTTCACAAGAGAAAGGCTTGTATCCTACACCTTATCCTTTATTGGAGCAAGAGCATATTTTTGGAGGCTTCTAATTTTTTTCTTGATTACTCTTCCTCCCACAACATGTAACAAATGTTATAAAAATAACTCATTTGTTCGTATAATCGAGTGCATGGTAATTCCACCAACAAATGTTGAGCCTTGAGTAATAAAATATAGAAGCTTGTTGATCATGGTCCTCCTCCATGTGTTGATGCACCTAATAATTTTGAATAATGATCTCTCTTCTATGGTGTTGCTCTTCATTATGTGGCATTCGTAGTTTCATATGTTTTCTCATTGCTATTCGCGGTGGTACAATCTTGTGTGAAACCATATTTTTTCTATGGTAGCAACACAATAGTCCCTTGCATGGTTGTCTTTTCCTTTACACTTGAGGGGGGAGGATAACTAGTTTTGGGAGGTGTGTATTCTTTTCAAGGATATTCTCTTCCCTAGGTTATTTTCCTTAAAATACCAATACCGAAAATATAGTAATATTTTAAGGGGGCATATCATCCTATCCATTTTCATTGACATCTTTTGAGATTTGACTTATTGACCTATCTCTTTGGTGGTTATTTTGTTTATAACACCCCTTAAGGCATGTTTATTAATTTTCCCCCTGTGATGTTAAGCATAGATTCATCCCTCACGACATTAAACCTTTATGTACTCCCTAAGATGTGATTGGAAAAATAATCCATGGATTTAGCATAAGGGTATGTGCAGGATCATCATGGAAAAAATAAGCCCATAAGTGGCAATAAAATTTAGAAAATCAGAGTTAGGCAACTTGACGTAAAAATTTGAATAAGTTATCTATATTATTTCAAAAATATGTCAGAATAGAATTTGTAGAAAATTGAACGGAGTTTCTAAACTACTAGGTTTATTTAAATAAAAAAATCTATTTGGTGAAAATTTGAAATTTCAATGCAGTAGTACTTAAATTTCAGGGAAAAAATAAGAAGTAGGTGTCTGTCTAACCACCCTAACCACAATAAAATGATAATATTTTTTTATAAGATTTTAGATATAAGTAGGGGACTCATGTCCCGATGTGATGCATATTTTTTTGTAACTTTTTTCTAGGTAAATAATTAATTATGATTTTTTTATTACAAATTTAAAAGAATATAAAATCTCGTATGTCTAACCACCTTAACTTGGTCAAAACTTCATGAAATTCATTTTAAAAAAAAAAATCCTATAGTATACAAAGTATAGAATGTGACGCATGTTTTAGATTCAAAAAATGTGATACTATTTGAAAGTTATAGATTTTTTTCAACCAGCCTATCAATCAAGATCTTAGTCATAATTCAAATAGAAAATGAATAATAATTATTTATTAAATTCAAAGTAAAGCATAATTTATATTGGTGGAAAGCTGAGAATCTCCTTTAAAAACCCTTTTTGTTTCATCAATTTTGGGTAAAAAAAAAGTTGTCAACTACATGGGTCATCATATCACTTAAATATCACCACTTTTTGGCCTATCATGATCCTACACATACCCATAATGCAACTTGTTGATTCATGAAATTGAGCATTTTTACGTGGCCACCTAGCATAACACAACATTATTTCTAGTGTAACCATGTGTTTCATAAGTGTTTTAGTATAATGCATCTTGTTGGTCCTTATGGAAGCATTATTTTGTCTAACACATTCGATGGATGACACTTAGTATTTGAGACAAATGTAAGACTAAGGTTTATTTACCTTAATGACTTTAATCCTTTTTAGTGTACTAGAATTATGTTTATGTTTTAGTTTTATCATGTTTGCATTGTGTTTATTATGTGTTTGTTGTGTGTCTTTGGTGTGTTTACTTTGTATGGTATCATGTTTTTCTTGTTTCTTATGCATATTTTCTTGATATATTATATATTTTTTGCATTGTGTTTGTTTTATATTATGTCTTCATCATGTATGCTTTGTGTCTTTTGTTGGAAATGAAGCTAAAATTGTAGCTTAAAACTTGTAAAACTATGTGACTATAGATCTAATTAAGTATTCTTTGTCACAATTCTTTGTGTATGATTAATCTATTTAGATCAATTCTTTGTGAATGATTATTCTATTTAGATCAATTTTATCAATTGCAAAAATAGATAAAAGATTGTAGAAGAATGAGACAGAAGATACAAGTGACACAACATATACACAGAGAAACCCTTTTGGGAAAAAACTCCACCAGAATCAATAGTGCTTGTATTATTTAACCTTAGAACAAGATTACAATAATATTGTATCAATCCTTGATTGATATGCTTTCTTTCCTTCAACAATCCTTCTTCACAACCTGCAATAAAATCTCATATAACTCTCATACACTTGCTGCAATAAATAGACAATTATGAGCATGTAAACTCACAAGAGTTGTACAAATACAAGAGCATAAATCTCCTCTCAAAAACCTACGCCTAGATTTGAAAAGTAGAGTTCCACCATGTAAACAAAAGTCAAACCAAAGTATTCCTCAATTTAGGTGCCCCAAACTGAACACTTAACTAAAATTTGGTCACAAAGATATCTTGTAAACTTCATCTGAAAGTTGGCACCCAAGAATGGGCCCCACTGGACTAAGCCTTGTAAATATATTCTCATGCAAAAGGTGTTAATTGAAAGATTCCAACTTGGGCACCTAAGGTGGACCCAAGTCAATCTTAGTTAATTGAAAAATATCTCCCCACCAATTCATGAAAACATTATGCATGTTTGATCATCCCCACTTAACTGAAAGTATCCACCTGTCATCTATCATGCAACTAAAATCATTAGTCATGCAACTCAAGTCAACTAGCATGCAACTCAAAATAGCTACATGCAACTAAAGATAATTGAACCATAATTGAACTGAACTAATACTAAACTAATATTGAACTGATACTGAACTAATAGTTCCACTCCACTTATGTAAATATCAATCCCTATTTTGTAGGATTATGTGACATGCATTACTGAAGTGTTATCAATCCTCCAAACAGTTAACTGAAGCAAGGTGGGTTTCACCTTCCTTGTGGGCACCTCATGTGCTCCTATTATTTAGGAACTCTTCTTGCACGTCCCCACATGTTCCTATTATTTAAGAATAATTACAAATTTCAATTTACATATTCATTTCATTCAAATTTAATCTCTTTCTAATTCTAGTGTTGGGGAACACTTTCCAAGGACTCAGGAGATACATGAAATATGTTTAGGATTAAAATTAAATGACATCCTATTCCCAACATCTTCATCATGTATGCTTTATGTCTTCATTGGATATGCTTTGTTTCTTCATTATATTTGATTTATGGTTCTTTTGTCATGTATGATTCTTGTTTTTCATGTTGCATTACACCTTTTGTGTTTGCATTCATTTATATTTACATATTTTTGCCATAGGATCTTGATCCTAAGGGCTAGCACATCCCCTAGATTTGATGTTGTTATATCGCTTCAATATTTGGATAATCAAACCCTTCTTGTCTTATGCTTACTTTAGTGTGAGTTTGAGCATAATTTCATACTCTCACTAAATTTGGGGCTAAATGTAGCATAATAAATTGTCACCCTTGACAATTTCACACTAGGATTAGCTCCCCCTATGTGCTTGGACCTAATTATGCATTTAAGTTTTCCATTTTGTAATTATATTTGAAAAATCAAAAGTTGAAATTGAATAAATATTTAAAAATGATTTATCGGTAATAAAGGCCTTAAAATAATATATCGATGTCAATATTTTAACATTTAAAAATCAAAAATAATTTGTTAAGTTGGTGGCTGCTATCCTTTACTATTTTTTTTTTTTTTATGTTAAGTTGTCTTTCTACCTCTGGGTACTTTGTTGATCTATATTATTTTGGCTTGTAAGCTTGGTGGTTTCGGGTTCCTATAAAACCCGTTTTTTCCTCTATCAAAAACATTTAAAAATACAAAATAATTTGTTGACTACCAGTATTTGATTTTGGGGAAATTAAACAATTACACATAAATACAAGTCTTTTTCACCATTTGAAAATCTAAGCATACCTAATAAGATCCAACAATTTTGGAGAGAAAATTGAATATCCTAAGATCAATCAAGGAAATTCAAGGGAAGAATTAGCAACATTGTTACAATGATTTCATCAATCAAGCTCTTGTTTGCAAGACATTAGGAAGAAGGGAAAAATTATGTGTAAGGAGCTTGTATGATCAATCATACCATTTTCATGATGTATGAGTTATCCTCTACATGCTAGCTACAACAACCTATCATGTTTTGTGTAACTAACCTTTTGTATGTCTATCAAGCAATTTCAAGGTATCCATCAATTAACACTTGTGGCAACTTATAGTGTGACATCACTTCATCAAGGATTTCACAATAAGGTAACATTATCCTTTATCATTTATCATTTTAGTCAATTATGGTTGTTTTGGCCTCTACCCAAAGTAGGGTATGCTCTCTTGATCATCATTGTTTGCTATACATGGAGGTAGAAATACTAAAATGAGGTTTGACCTCGAAAAGTCCCTGTACATCAAAACATTTCCTCATATTTTCATGTGTGTAGATCAAATCCAAAAGTTTCAACAGAAGACATTGATCATAGGAAACACAAAGCAAGTTGTAACCTACATCTTAGAGTCTTCAAATTCAAAAAAGAAGCATTTTAGTCTATGGTTTTGAGTGCCCCTATCGGTGTAATTTAGCCTTAAGTTTGAGTTACAAGTTCCTCTATATATCTCATTCTCATATCTAAAACTTTTCTATGGTTATCCATTTCTACTTGTGCAATAAGTTAGGTTTTGAAATCTAGGATTAGGGCATGTGCAAGATCATCATGGAAAAAACAGGTCCTTAAGTGGCAATAAAATTCAGAAAAATCAGAGTTAGGCAACTTGATCTAAAAATTTGACTAAGTTAACTATATTATTTCAAAAATATGTAAGAATAAAATTTGTTGCAAATTGAATATAGTTTCTAAACTAGGTTTATTTTTGTTTAAAAAAAATCTATTTGGTGAAAATTTGAAATTTCAATGCAGTAGTACTTGAATTTTAGGGAAAAAAAGAAGAAGTAGGTGTCTGTTTGACCACCCTAACCACAATAAAATGATAATATTTTTTTTTATAAGATTTTAGATATAAATATAAGACTCATGGCATGATGTGATGCAATTTTTTTGTAATTTATTTCCAAGTAAATAATTAATTATAATTTTTTTATTACAACTTTTAAAAAATATAAAAACTCGTACGTCTGACCACCTTAACTTGGTCAAAACTTCATGAAATTCAATTCTTTTTTTTTTAATCTTATAGTATGTGAAGCATATAATGTGACACCCTTTGAAAGCTATAGATTTTTTTCAATCAACCTATCAATCAGGACTTTAGTGTAATTCAAATAGAAAATGAATAATAATTCTTTATTAAATTCAAAGTAAAGAATAATTTATATTGGTGGAAAGTTAAGAATATCCTTTAAAAACCCTTTTCATTTCATCAATTTTGGGTAAAAAAAAAGTCATCAGCCTCATGGGCCATCATATCACTTACATATCGTCACTTTTTGGCCCATCATGATCCTGCACATACCCATTATATTTAAAATAGGCTTGTTAAAAAACACATCAAATTTATCATCCCTAAAACACAATAAGGACACAACCTTATGAGATTGACTCTCCCTTGTGGAAACAAGCTAATCATCGCCTCTAGTTAATTTTGTGTCCAAATGTGCTATTAATTTAAAAGGAACTAATCCTAGTTTGATCTAGGATCACTTTTCCTACATCATAAACATCAATTTCTAAGATATAATTAGTAGCCCCGTAGTCCTTAATATCAAATTGTGTTGCATGTTCAGATGCCAAATCATAAATCATACCCTTAGTGATTAAAAATAGTATATCATCTCCATAGAATGTGATAACAAAGAATTGACCAATCTCTAGTTTTTTTTTTTTGACTAAAAGAGGGGTAAAAAATTTATTCAATTCAAAAGGGAGTTGTACAAAGCAAGGGATTTACACATCCCTATCAATCTCCACTAATTGATCTAGCTTTTGAGCCAAATCTGGGGGTAATTGGCCCTTGTCCACAATATTCCAATCAAGCAAATGATCAGAATCCCATTTAGCCAGACAATTTGCAACCCCATTCCATTCATGCAGAATATGATAGAAAGAAACAGGCTCAAAGGAAGCACACATATGAAGAATCTATTTTATAATAACTGCCAAATGCCAACTAACATCCTCTAATTGATGTCTCTTCAACAAAGTGACTACGACGTGAGAATCTGATTCACAAATGATCTATCTCCACCCGAGAGCACAACCACGCTCCATAGCACAAAGAATGGCCAAAGCCTCCATCAAATTGCTAGTATACCAACCCTTATAAATAGAAAAGATAAATTCAACAGTCCCAAAACTAGTCCGCACAACACCTCCAATACCAACATGGCTAGGATTACCACGAGAAGAATGATCCGTGTTGATTTTCAGCACACCTTGAGGAGGAGGGCACCAGCACCCCTCCCTATTTATCTTCGGAAGGGGATGACGAAATCTATTTCTCTTGATTTGACCAACACTTTGAACAACCCCATTTGAAGAGGAAGATTGAGATGAGTACAAAAGACAACCTCTTCAGGAGCCACACCCTCAGGTAAGTCACACTTAGCAGTAGTAGTTTCTCCCACCGAATGAATAATCCTCCACCACAAGTGTTGAATAACCAACTTCACATCTTGAAAAATCCCACAATTCCTCTCCATCCAGATATGCTAGATAATAAAAGTTGGACCCAGATCCCAAGTAACTTGAAGAAAAGAGGTCTTAACAGGGGCCTTCCCCCACTAGGCAAAGAACTCTGCCAAAGAAGAGACATGCGAACAAGACTGGTTTCGCACATCCCACCAAAGATGCCAAAGCCTCCTAGAAAAGGAACACTGGAAGAAGAGATGACATACATTCTCTTCACCTTTACCACACAAAAAAGACATCAAGGGCCTTGGAATCCTCTCTTGCACAAGTTATCCCAAGTAAGACAATAGTTCTGGACCACCAACCAAGGAAAATAATTGCACTTGGGCCAATAAAATTTATTCCACACTTGTTTCCACCAAGGGACCTCAATGTCCCCAAACACCTACCTAAGCTTTACACCATAACCTACTAAAACATAATACTTACTAGATAAATCACTGTTACTCTAGGCTAGAACATCTTGCACCGCCAAGGTATTTCATTCCCGTGATGCCATAATCTGAGCCAACTCTTGCCTATCCATCTTTGACCCTCTTGGCGGCCAATATGAGGAGTGCTTCCATCTAAGGCTAGCAACCAATCCAATATTCTGAAAAAACTTATAATGCTCAACCATATTCCAACCCACAACAATAAAATGATCACAAAAAAACTGGAGGTGGGGGTTTACAGAAAGAATGGGAGGGTGACCATCCCAAGAATCCCACCAAAAAAGGGCTTGAGAACGCAAATGACATATCCAAAAGAGCCCCTTGTTAACCAACTGATCCCCCAATTTGAGGGTATTCCAACTCATAGATCCTCTTCCTTCTAAAGGGAAACGAAGAACATCAAAAGTATTAACATCATTGAGATACTTGTGGGTAAGAATACAAGCCCAAAGTTGATGCTGACTAGTACACCAACGCCAATATAACTTGGCAGCAAGAGCTTTCCCATTCAAAAAAAAAAAAATGCAATCCAAGGCCCCCCTCTTTATGTGGCCTGCACACCATATCCCACTTAACAAGAATCCACTTGGTCGACTGCAAGTTTCCAATCCAAAGAAATTGTCGTGAAAGAGCATCAAATTCCCTTAGGAAATAAAAAGGATCCACCTAAAAAAAACCCCTATAGATAGGAAGAGCCTAGATAATGAACTTCAGAAGAGTCACTCTCGCAATAGTAGAAAGCCAATGATGAGTCCAATGATTGACTTTACTATGCAACTTATCAAGAAAATTTTTCCAAGAAGACCTGGGCTACCTGCCAATAGCAGGAGGAATTCCCATATAGACAAAGGGAAGAGACCCAATCTAACACTTCAAAATATCAACAATCCACTGTTGAATAGCTTGAGGAGTATTAAAAAAGAATATAGAAGACTTTTTCTCATTGATTTTCTGACCCGAAGTAGTAAGGTAAATATCCAAAGCCTGCATAAAATAAATAACCTTCTGAAGGCAAGCCCTCCCCATAAGAGAAGTGTCATCCACAAACGAAAGATGAGAGAGATACAAAAGCCCATTACCCTAGCACCAGCCTTGAATCTTGGCCTGGGTAACCCAAGATTTCATAAATATGCCCAAACCCTCAGCCATAATAATAAATAGATAAGGGGAGAGGGGATCTCCTTAACGAAGGCCCCTAGAAGCTGTAAAAATCTCTTCAATGGTTTTGGGTATGTGCAGGATCATCATGGAAAAAGTAGGCCCTTAAGTGGCAATAAAATTCAAAACATCAGAGTTAGGCAACTTGACGTAAAAATTTGAATAAGTTATCTATATTATTTCAAAAATATGTGAGAATAGAATCTATAGAAAATTGAATGTAGTTTCTATATTACTAGGTTTATTTTAAAAAAAAAAAATCTATTTGGTGAAAATTTGAAATTTCAATGCAATAGTACTTAAATTTCAGAGAAAAATAAGAAGTAGGTGTTTGTCTGACCACCCTAACCACAATAAAATGATAATATTTTTTTATAATATTTCAAATATAAGTAGGGGACTCATGTCTCGATGTGATGCATATTTTTTTGTAATTTTTTTCCGAGTAAATAATTAATTATGATTTTTTTATTACAAATTTTAAAAAATATAAAAACTTGTATGTCTAACCACCTTAACTTGGTCAAAAATTCATGAAATTCACTTTTTTTTTAATCCTATAGTATGTGAAGCATAGAATGTGATGCATGTTTCAGATTCAAAAAATGTGATACCGTTTGAAAGTTATAGATGTTTTTCAATCAGCCTATCAATCAGGACTTTAGTCATAATTCAAATAGAAAATGAATAATAATTATTTATTAAATTCAAAGTAAAGCATAATTTATATTGGTGGAAAGCTGAGAATATCCTTTAAAAACCCTTTTCATTTCATCAATTTTGGGTTAAAAAAAAGTCGTCAGCCACATGGGTCATCATATCACTTAGATATCGCCACTTTTTGGCCCATCATGATCCTGGACATACCCTTCCCCATTCATAAGAACAAAAAAGGAGGAAGAGGTAACACAACTCATTTTCCAGCTGACCCAATCTAGACTAAAACCAAAGCCTAAGAGAATTCTTTGTAAAAAATGCCATTTAACTTTGTCATAAGGCTTGGCCATATCCAACTTGATAAACATAGACTTCTCCTTGGAAGTCACCATAGAGTGGATGACCTCTAAGGCAACCACAACCCCATCCAAGATCTATCTACCAGCAACAAAACCACCTTGCTCCTTAGAGATAACAAAAGGAAGAAAAACTTTGAGTCTCTCAATGATCAACTTCGTAATAATTTTACATACCACATTACAAAGAGAAATTGGTTGAAAGAATTCTAGCCAATTCACACCTTCTTTTTTAGGAATAAGAACTAAAAAAGTAGAGTTCAAAGCACGAAGCATCTACTTACTGCGAAGAGATTCTCGTGCAACCTCCAACAAATCCAAATTAATTATATCCCAAAATTCTTGAAAATTTTCTATAGGAAAACCATCTGGTCCAGGGGCTTTACCTTTATTCATCCCAAAAATGACCTCTTCCAATTCCTATAGAGAAATTAGGAAAATGAGGAAATCATTCATCTTCTTGGAGATTAGGGAGGGGACACAAGCAAGGATCAAATTCTCCTCATCTTCAACAGGGGGAGAATCCTCAGAAAAAAGAGTAGAGTAAAACTGTCTAGCCTCACAAGACAAAGACTACAAAGAAGAAATACAAATCCCATCCACATTAACGAAAGAGGAAATACAACTACTATTGCAACGAGCCTGCACAAAATGATGGAAGAAAGTAGTATTTTTGTCCCCTTCTTGAAGCCAATCATTCTGAGCCTTCTGCTTCTGGAAAATCTCCTCCCAAACCTCTTATTCCTCCACAACTCTTGCAGCTTGAGCTTCCACTTGACCCAGAGCATCCGAAAAACTAAAATCCTGAATTTGGCGAGTGATCAAATCAAGGCTTTCCTAAGAACTCTTCTTCATAACCTTAAAATTTCCAAAACTCGTCCTATTCCATCTATTAAGGTGAAATTTAACATGCTAAAGTTTCTTAACAAAAGTATACATAGTTGTACCTTAAGCAGGGCTACCATCATGCCACCATTGAGCTATAATATCATGCAAAGAAGACTCCCAAAGCCATATAAGTTAAAACTTAAAATGAGGATTCTTGGGAGTAGTAAAATAGAAAACTGACAATTTAATTGGCCAATTATCAGAACCCCGCCAATCAAGAATCTCATAACCAGTAACCAATCTACCTCCCACCCAAAATCAGAAGACAATAAATCTATCCAATCGTTCTGAGATTGCTTCCTCTCCACTCCGTTTATTATTCCAAGTGAAAATCACATTAGAAGGCTTAACATTATTTAAAGAAAACAAATTCACATTTTCTCGAAAAAGAGCAGCAGTAGGCCCAATCCAAGGCAACCCACCTCTTTTCTCCTCCAAGATCAACACAGAATTAAAATCACTAGCTAAGATCTAAGGAAGATATGGAGCACATGATATAGCATACCTTACTTGAGCCCACAGCAAAAAATTTCCACAAATATCAATCGAGGCATAAACATTAGTAACCAAAATGGTCTCACCTACTTCCAAAGAAGAGGCAACCATTGAAATAGTAGAAAGACTAGAAATCCACCAAAGAGGAGCAATATTTCTAGGGTCCCAAAAAAGAGCCAAATCCACATAACTCCCCTGAGCACCAATACATTGACACTGACTAGAATACCATATATGAGAAGCACACTAAAGCATACACTCAACTGAAAGTTTAGTCTCCTGAAAACAAACAATTTTTAGATAATGGATAGCCACTATATCATGAATAAACTATTGATGGGAGGTGCTATTCAACCCCCTTACATTCCATGAGAGAACAATCATGGAGGTGATGGCGAAAAGTGAGCATCAGTGGGTTTAACAAACCCAAATTCTACCAACAATTCTCTAGTACGCTTAAGCTTCTCAAGATCCTTCTTGCAACCACTTTTAGAAGATTGCTCAGGTAGTCCCTTCATAATCGTGCATTGTTACACCCCCAAGGCTAGAGAAGACCCCTTTCTCTTGCCAGCAACTAGCCCCTCCTTTGCCAAATTTTCCAAAACAATATCATCATCATCATCCTGCATCTGATCATTTAGAGTTACCAGATGATCCTGCATACCATGAGATAAATGAATATCCTGATAGGAACCCTATCCCTGCTCCACAACACCACCCATACAACTAGCATTAAAAGGCACATCTAGCGAGATTCCCTCCTCCAAGGTTGAAGTGTTCAACACCTCAAACCGGTTAAAGTCTTCTTCATTCTTCCTGTCCTTGAACATTCTCTTTTGACCACAACCTTTAGCCCTCTTAATCGACACAAATCCATCTTGATCTTGTTCACCCTCCATCGTAGAAGCTTTTCCCTTATCCTCCCTAACAAATTTTGGAGTCGAAGATGAAGGGGAAGCATTAGAAGAAGGAGTCTTCTTAATCCTAGGACATTGCTTCTGAAGATGTCCATACTCATGACACATTTGACAACAAAATGGAAGGGACTCATAATCAAGTTGTTGAATCCAAGACAAAGAACCAAGACAAATTTCTAGAGAATCCGACAAGGGATTATTCAAATCAACCTCCACACAAATCCGAGCAAAATAAATAACCTTTCTTTCAAGTGTTTATTGAGCCACGACAACAGGCTTACCAACAAGAGCCGCAATCTGTTGTAAAATATCTTCTCTCCAAAACTCTAGGGGAGTCACAGTAGGCGAACCCAGACTGAAACACTCGATGAAAATTCTTCAATTGTATTAAATCCCATATGCCATGGTTTCATAAACAATCCAATATAATTGAAAAAGTAGGGTCCTCCCTTAAAAACCCGATTCTTGTCAACCATGTTGGGAAAAACAACCACAAAATAGTTGTCTGCAGCCACCATTAACTCCATATCACCCTCAACCTATCACATCCACCTAATCCAAGCATCCAAAGCCAACAAAGGAATATGAATCCCAAGGAATTTATAGATTAAGGCATGTTTGGTCCAATACAAAACATCATCAGCCACCGATTCTAGAGAAAGAACCAAGACTGGATGATCATGACTCTTCGGCAAACAACCATTCACTTTATTCAATTTGGGGCCCTCCCCTACATAAAATGATTATGATTGCAGAGGTTTTAAACCTGATGAGGCTCCATTAAGAGATACACCACCTCCAGCCACCACTAAACTTGTAGAACATTAGTTCATAGCCATATTCTAGCCAGCACAAAAAAGCACCGAATAGAAAAAAGACACACACCCCCAAAGCACCAAACAAAAAAAAAGACACACACCCCTAACGCAAAAAAAATCAGCAACCCCACCCCACACGAGCAAAACAAAACCCCCACCAGCACCCACAACTCCCAACACCAGCCTCAACAAACACGCAAGAAGACTGGTCACCATGCAGAGCCCTCACAAGCTTGCATCAAATGGTTGCAGTAGTTGACACACTCCTCATCGCAACACTTTGAAACCTTCCGTCCAATTTTTTGTCCAATAATTACAAGTAATATTAAGATCTTCATTTCATCGCCAATAAATTTTCTTCACCGGTCTCTAGTTTATAGTAAACATTTGAAAAACTAATAAATTTAAAAAATGAAAAAAAATTCTACCTAAATTATGAAATAATAATACATATCAATTAACTATAATTATATTAATTATCACATAATATGTTGTTTGAAAAATGTGTTAAGGGTGTGTTTCTTAAATTTTACTTATTCCTAACTAAATTATTAAAATATCTAACATATATAATTTTTTTAATTTTCTTTATTAAACTATTACAAATTACATGATATGCATCTTTTCTATATTTTTTATTTTTTATAAGTTTTTTTTTATATATAATTTTATTTTATTTTATTATTCAATAATTATTGTTTTAATTATTTTATAATTAAAATATTATTATAAACCTAGAAATATAATGAGCATTATTTTTATCTTAAATAAACATACTATAAGTAATACAAGATATCGATTAATTATTTTTATGCTTTCTATTTAAAAGTAAATAATTATATAAATTAAAAGCTTAATATTTAAGATGACATATTTGATTGATAGCAATTTTATGATTTAAAAGCTTTTTTGAACTTTTATTTTATTTAATTGCTCATAATTTTGTCTAACAAACTTTCTAATTTTTAAATATACTATTCTAAAATTACTTAATTTTATGATTTAAAAACTTTTTTAAACTTTCATTTTAAATTTTCTTTTTATTTTTATTTTATTTAATTGCTCATAATTTCATCTAACAAAATTTCTAATGTTTAAATATACTATTATAAAATTACTTAATTTAATGAAAAACTGGATAATGATAAGAAGATATTGATATATCATTTTATCCCTATGTATGTTATGTGAGTGGTCAGGTTCAACAGTAAACCTCTGGGACCTCCAATACTAACAAGTGACATCCTTGTTCACTCTATAATAACTTTCCATACCGGTTCTTTAAAAAAATGATATCAGAAGACTATAATTATAGCTTAGTCTTGTCAATAATAATCTATTCGATGTTCCTGACTAAGCCAATACAGTAGGATACATGGAATCCATAATTGTATGTAAAACCAAGACCGTTTTATCTTTTCTATTGTGGAATAGCTTCAACTAATCAATAACGACACTATGTAATGGTATCCTATCTTCTGCCATCGTACGAAGAGAAATAATCACGAAGAAAACGATATTTTTTTATTGTTTTAGTGAAGGAGTTATAATTTGGTATGAATGGTACCTGCAGCAACAAATTATGATCTTCAGAAATTAGAGAAGATATACTTAAAAACTGAAGGATAATTTATAGTTTTTCCCACTACTAGAAAGCAATGTCCACAAACATTATTGAAAGACGATGAGAAAGATAAGAGGACATGGGGCAGACAAATAATTAAAGCTTTTATCAGACTGGTAGTTGAGCAGACCTTCAACAATAAGCTAACAGTCATGGATGTCTTTATTTCTGAACCAGGACAGAAAACTGCATTTCACAAACTAATATTGACACATGAAAACATTTCTCAAGTTCTAGATACTCGGTTAGATTATATAAGTTTAAAATGACTGAAGAGTCAACAGTGATCTCGACAAGATTTGTAGCTCATGGAAGCACGGTATCGTCATCATAAAACATCATTTGGTTTACCTTCAATAGGCCATCGTACTTGTAATTTCATTTTTGTAATGCCCACAAACACTATTCTCGGTTTTTTCCTCGACCAGGACTCCCTTGCCATATATTTTGCATTTGGCCCCACATCAATGTTGATGGATTGAATGATGCCAAAGACAAATAGAAATCTACTTGGTCATGATTCCTGTGGTGAAAAATCTCTTACATGAATGCATATCCAAATACAGTGAAAAATGGTGGCTTTACCGAGGAAATCGAGAGGTTTAAGCTTCCTGAATAGCAATAAAAAAATGTCTAGAAATATTGAATTCACATCAATGTTTGGGTCTGATCATATCTAACACGTGGGTTCAAAGATAGACGTTATAAATTCAAGAAACACATAATGCGATAAACAACATTATGTTTGCATATCTTTGCTAAGGAGTTGCAAGCAAAGCATGAAATGATTTTGTCACCATTGCACCGTTCAGATTAGTTTGCTGGATTTTTGGTATCTTGTTGTGGGCTAAGCTTCAGAACTTCTTATATTTTCACTTGCTCAAACTTTTAGAGGGACCATGAGGCGAACAAACTTGGGCACTGGTGTGAATAGAGGCCCCTGGACACCCGCTGAAGATCTTCTTTTGAAAAACTATATTCAACTTCACGGAGAAGGACACTGGAATTCTATTGCTGATAAAGCAGGTAGGACATGCTTTTTAAGATAGAGCTTAAACAGCCAGTAGTTTGTTCTTTTCAGTTTGTGTGAATTTCATAAATGGGTGAATTAGAAACCACAGTGCTAAGATGAGTTGCTCATATTTTAAAGTGTTCAACTCAAGCACACAGGTAATTTATAAGTGGTCTAATAGTATTAAGTAATTTGTGGTTTAAGATAATTGGGGGTTTCAGAAAGCTAGCATTTTTTCAAGAACTGTTAACCTAGTTCGGTGCACAGGTTTGCAAAGAACTGGAAAGAGTTGTAGGCTCAGGTGGATGAACTACCTTCGCCCCAGTGTCAAACGAGGTCATATCTCGGCTGATGAAGAAGAACTCATTATAAGACTTCATAAATTGTTGGGGAATCGGTATAGATTTCCAAGCACTACTTGGTTTCTATTGTCTTTTCTGATATTATTATTTTTTTATTTTTAATAATATGAAGTTTCCACAATTCATATAGCTAATTCAATTATTGTTTCTGGATTTGATTGTGTATAAGATTTTTTTCCATCATCAAAATAAAAAAAAAAACTAATTGTTACATTTCTTCTCCTCTAACTCTCTTTTTTATCTTTCTGATTCTGCTTTGATAGTTCCATTGATTTAAATTTTGCAGTCGAGCAGAGAGATTATTTGTATGATTTCTAGACCTAATCAGGGTTTAATCACCGGTAATTATGCGCAGGTGGTCGTTGATTGCGGGCAGAATGCCTGGGCGAACAGATAATGAAATCAAGAACTATTGGAATACACATTTGAGCAAGAAAGTTGTTACAAAAGATCCCAAGTGCACCAAACAAGGCTATAAACATCATGTTGGTGCAGCTACACATCTACAGCACTTGTCTGATCAGAATGAGCAGGTGCGCAGTGAACCAGAGAGGGAAAGGACTGTAATGGATAATAAAATAGCCACAAACGAACTCATGGATTCAGCAGAGTCCGATGATTATTCAGTATGCATTGTCAAAGATCAGACCAGTTTTTCATATGAACAAATTGAGAGCTTTCTGGTGGAAACAGATTGGGACGTACAATGGAATATTTCTTCCAACTTGGGAAGTGCAAATTACAAACAGCTCAATGGATATGAAGAAGCTCTACGACAAGATGTTTCAATCGGTATGGAGAAAATAACAGATATGTCCAACGATGCTAACAACATCTATCATGTTGAATCTCTTCCAAATTCATCTTCGTTATTATCAGGATTAATGTATCCACCTAATTTTTACTGCTCATCCCCATTTAATATGATTTCAAATGAACCAAGGTTCCCATATACTGCAGAAGAGATATCAAACAACCCCTATCCTCAAACAGAAATATCTGCTCTGTTCTTTTGAACAGACAAGTGTTCATCCAATGTACTTAATGTTTAGTAAGTGTCGAGCAGGTAAGCTATGAGTTTGTGCTACTAAAGAAATTTGAAGATTCTGTATTGTTTGTAAGGTTTATTGCTTATTGTTTCGCAGAGTTTTAATAATAGATGGTATCTTTAAAAAAATTGTTAAAGTTTGTTGCATATTTTTTTCACTTCTACAAGTTTACTGCTGAGCTTTTTTTTTTTCAGATTTTAAAAGGTGCACAGCTTGTTCTCTCTATGTATATATCACATTTTCAAAGCTGCCCAGTTTATTTATTCACTGTGTATAAAAATATATTATAAATAGGTAAATTGTGTGATTGATAAATCTTGTGAATTATCATTGGGCATACTGCAAATTCATTGTCAGCAATTCACTGTCAATAATTCACCGTCATGAAAATTCACAGTCAAGTAAACTTCACCGTCAGCAATTCACTACACCGAAAATTAACGACATTAATATTTTTAATTAAATCAAAGTTTTTGAAATATATATTAAAAAATATATGCCCCCAAAATTAAAGACATTAATATTTTTAATAAAATCAGAGTTTTTGAAATATATATTAAAAATATTAATACTCCCCTAAATTATTGGCGGTGAATTTTTCCTTGGGTGAACAAATTTTCCTAAAATATAAATGGAATTTAGCCTGCAGCATAGCAATCCTTCTAAATACGTTGATGGCACTTTGAAAGTTAAATTATTTGAACACTAAAGGAACTGTTCCATGTATTTTTTTATTGATGAAAATATTTACAATATTGATATACGGTTTGTATACTTAGAGAGAGATAACAGACACAAAGATAGATAGATAATCGATCGACCATAAAGAGACTTTCCTTTTAAGATTTAAGATCCTGTTACAAGCATCAATATTGACAGACGATATATATAGTTGTAGATAGATCGATCGATCAATTGATCAAAAGAAGACTCTGTTTTTAAGGTTTAATACCATATTACAAGCAACGGCCTATCAATACAAGAGCTGCGATGCAGCTAGGAAATTTTGAATCAGAATCTGTAAGCATGAAATTACAATATGCATTGTCACAAATGAGCACAATTGTGTGATTTCCAAATACTTAACTCTATTATTTAATCAGATTGCAATTTCCTCTACAAAAATCGATTATATTTCGTGAATTCTGTGATACTGGATTGAACGTTAATCAACAGTCAATTCTATGAAGGCCATGCATAATGCCATAAAACTCTCTGTGATGCAATTTCCTCTACAAAAGTGAATTATATTTCATGAATACTATGATATTGGATTAAACGTGAATCAGCAGTCAATTCTATGAAGGCCATGTATAATGCCATAAAACTCTATGCAAGAGCAGCAAGGATATTGGACTTTACTTAGTATTATAACTTGAAAAAGGTTTAATGCAATCTACAACTTAGAGCCTGGTTTCTTGTGAAGTTTTAAGGTGGCTGAGAATGTGATAAAAATGTGATTATAATGTTTGACATTTAAAGATGTTTGTTACCTCTAGATCCTGAAGTGATCATGCAGGTTTAAGAAAAAGAATAACTGGAATCAAGGATATAGTAACCTAAGGAGGATCTTTGCTAGAATGATAAGTGAATAGCACCCACTGTTTACATGTATAAAGTAAGCTAAGGAGGATCTCTGCCAATGTCCATAATAGCCAAAAGAATATAGGATAGCATAGAAGAATGGTGCCTGGAATTTCATTGATCAATATCAATTGAATAAATGACAGCATTAGACAGGACTTGAATAATTGTGAACCATAAAAATAATGCAAATATGCATAGAAGATCCAGTCTAAATACATCTAAAATCATGAACAGTGAATGTTTGCCAAAAACATGAAATTCATTAAAACTAATGCAAATGTATCACCAAGCTGTGACAGCTATACAAAAAGAGCATTCACATTACAAGAATAGCATGGTTTTACTCCACGGTGAGCACTGCAGCTGCTGAAACAATGTCTAGCATCAAGTTTTTTACAACAGTCAGGAATGGTTCTACTTTTGTACAGTATGTTTAATTTTATAAATGGGACATGGTACAATACGTTTAATCAACTGGGAATGTTACACTGCTTCCTCCTTTCGCAATTTCAATGATGTAGTTGTCCATTGGAAGTGTGAGCGTGTCTTGTATTTGGAATTTGACAAAACAAATTATGATTGCAGACATGTATTTTGTATAATTTTCAAAGGGAATTGTTGCAAGCTGAAGGAAGTTTTGTTCTAAGAGATGTTTGTGCAAGTAGCAGTCAACAATTCCATCTGTTTTTTTTAATATGCATTGCAAGAAAGGTTTGTATTCAAACTTTTTTGTTACAGTTGCACATGTGTGCATTGAGTGGTATCCTTGTTGGAAGATTAGGTGAAGAAAATTGTCTAGTGACATGAGCTACAAAGTGGCTGGTATGGGATAGGTGAATTTTTTTTTTGTTCCAATGTTCCAATCATCTATGATGGAAGTGATCATTTAATTAGTGGCATTTAGAACTTTTAGAATTCAATGCATAGGAATAGTAGTAATATTGTTTAGCATTAAATGTTATTAGGGCTTAGCTAGATATTGGAAGATGCAAGTGTTTGAAGGAAAGCTTTAGTGGATTCATCATCAATGAAGGTGGATGGAGTTGATCGTATGAAATTTGTACTTCGTGTGCTGCTTTGTACAACATTATTGAATAGTATAAGTGGTGTTCTTGCTGATGCAAGCATTAGTTGTATTGTAGCATAGAGCTCGATATGGTTTCTAGGAACTATAACTTGTAAAAGAGGAAAATGTGTTAGTTGTCATAATTAATAAAATGTATAATGCAAGAGGTATAAAATGTAGTTTGAGATTTGTACAAAACATTTTACAGCGGCCATATCATTTTGTGGCTCTCAATCTTTTACATGTAGTTTATATTGGTTTGGTGTTTGATGGTGAACAATCACAACATCACCAAACGTTCCAATTGAGTAGTTATTTGACTAGATTAGGTGGGAGATAGTTTTGTTAGGTATGAGCCTGCATTGCTTGTAGACTTTGTCAATGTTTTTCAATGGTGGTTTTAGGAGTCAATTAGAGACAATAATTAGTATCTCATCTTTCATATTGTGTTTTCCTTTTTATTATAAATTTTATATGACGCACACTTGTACCAAGAAATAACTATGGTAGGAATGTCTCAATCAACTTATTGTTAATGTTTATAGTTATTTTTATTTGGCCATGACTGTCAACAAGATCAATGTGCATAATTTTTTCTCTTGGTTGCATTGTAGGATTTCTAGTAGAAGAAGGTCCATAGATGACTAGGACATCACCTTCAAAAGCTATGGATGATTGTTTTGTATAAATTTGAAGTATGCTTGATGCATGAGGAGCTTAAACCTTCAATTTGTGATCAATGTGGACTATTTCAATTTATAGATAATTTTGAATGCATGCCTGAGTAAAATTACAATGTGCAATTAAGGGGAAGTATAATAGTAGTTGCAATAAATCCAAGAAAACATTTTCCTATTTTGTTGTTGTTGGTCATCAAAGCAGTTTGCCTCATCTACAAGCATGTGTAAATGGTTGTGCAAGAGATATTGGAAAATATTGCAATTTTGGGAATGAACGAAGTTGAATGAGAAAATATGAATAGAAATAAGAAAGTCACATATGACATAAACATGTCAAAACACTTGCCTCTATTCCTATTGCTGATCATTGGAGTACGTTGCCTCATCTACAAGGATGTCTACATGACTAAGTAAGAAATGTTAGAAAAGATTATAATTTTAGTAATGGATAGAGAAGGAATGGTTGCTATGAAATGTCTTGTGAATAAAGATAATAGTCATTGTAAATGTAGAAGGAGTGTAAAATAATTACAAGGTTACCAT
The DNA here is from genome assembly GCA_007115665.2 of Sequoiadendron giganteum. Lineage (NCBI taxonomy): Eukaryota > Viridiplantae > Streptophyta > Pinopsida > Cupressales > Cupressaceae > Sequoiadendron > Sequoiadendron giganteum. The sequence continues at coordinate 631,013,919 of CM021101.1, forward strand.
TGCTTGTTTTGATGGTATCTGAAAAATAGAGACAATGTGAAAACTATAACACAATGCATGTGAGGGTTTAGTATTGGAATTGTTACTAGACATAATTGACAACAACATGTTTCTAATGTAGAGAAAAAGTAATAAAATGTTAACAAAAGGGTTAATGACAATATGTAGTTTCATGGTCTTTGTATTTTTATAATGATAGGTTTTCTGGAGGCATTGAGTGATTCATGGTGGGTTGTGCAGCAACTATGATAGTTGTGTCACAAGTATTATTACAAAGTGTAGAGAAACATAGTTATTGAATCTATCTTAGAGAACACTTTCATCAACTACTAGTATTCTTAGCACCTGGTTAACAAGAAAGTTTCAAACAATAGACGAAATGATTCTTTCATAAATGAAAAAAATATGACAAGTTAAATACCATCATTAATTTTGAAAAAGAAAAACAATTTCTTTTATAATTGAATAGAAAAAAATAATGACAACTTCTAGAGAAATCTTCTTTTGTCCAAAGTGTCTATTGTGATGGGTGGTGATCTCGTCCAAGAGTAGATCACCTCCTGGAAGATTTGGAAGAAGGATAAGGATATTTGGACAATCCTTGAGTAGGAAAAGTTGGCTAATTATATTGAGGGTATGGTGGGGTATGACCCTAACATCTCCATAAAATTTTCTAACTCCTGAATGGATGACAATGTGGTTGTTGGGGGATAATCTTTCAATGCTAACATGGAGCTTATTGTCGAGATCACTCAGCTTTCCTTAGAAGAGACCTATCTCCCTAGGAAGCCTAAAGGCCATTATCAAAAAGAGATAGACAAAATTCTAAAAACAAGGGAAGAAGATTAATCCTTTATAGAATAGCTTCAACATAGATGATCTCTCAGGTGTCTAGAGTAGAATGGTATAAGTGTTGATGAGATATGTCATGTTGGAAGGTAGGATTAAGTGCTTCCATGCCCAACTTTTTCCCATGATTAATCACTTATGTTATAATGTAAAATTGAATTTTGTGTTCTATATAATGTCCTCCCTCGAATAATCTATTAAGTCTGTTCAAGACAAGGGGAAGAACTTACCCCTTCAACAGGGGTTGATTTTTAGATTGTATCATTTCAAGGTGACCCTTTTCCCCTCTTTGGCCTCTACTAGGAAAAGTACCCTCGTGGTTAAGGATTATATTAAGCCTTCGGAGGGCCTCCCTTCTACCCCAGGCCTTGAGTCACCATTATCCTCAAATTTCTAAAGAGTCACTAGAGCTAAAGGCATATCCCCTATTTTGAGGCCCCCACCTTGGTTTCTAAAAAAAATGTTTCAGTTTTTGACCCCACCTAGATCTCTATTTCGAATAATTTTGAAAATTCTTGGTACCCATCCCCCAAAGGTTCTCTTGTTGGCTCCCCTATTCAAGAAAACTTTTCTGAAGCCTCCAAGTCTCCCCTATCGATGAACCCTTCTAGCCCTCTAGATTCCACTACCCTTTGTGTTAACCTAGATAATTTCCCTAAAGAACTTAATTTGGATGTTGTCTATGCCAATTGCACCCATTTGAAGCAAAAAATTAATGATTTGAATGAGGTTTTGAATGTTCAAAATGATATTTTGAAATGGTTTCTTTCTCAATTAATCACGACTAAAGATAAACTTTAGTATGTGGAAGAGAAGGAGCTCAACCATAATGATGCTTGATCAGGTGAAGCTGATGACAAGTAGGCCAATTGGGAAACCAAAGTTGAAGAGCTTAGGGATGTGGTTGGAATTGTGGAGGAGAGGAAAAAATTGGAGGAAGAGGTGGCTACTATACGTAGCAACCAAGAAAAAACTCTGAAGTGTTTATAGGAAATCATTGATTGACACAAGGAAAGGTGAAAAATATTGTGGTCACCATTCAAGTGTTCTAGCAAGAGCTACACAATAGTCATGGCAAGAGGGCTAGGGAGGAATATCAAGATGCTACTCATTCTAAAAGGAAGGGAAAAAAAAAAAAAAATCAATTATGCCCAATACCTTGGAGGGCCAGCCTATGCAAAAGAAACTATTGTCTTTTGAAGAAAAAATGCAATTTTTGGAAAATGAATGGCAAGCCATTGATAGCCTCAAGTTGTTGGCCAAGTAGTAGCTAGTTTGGTTCTTATCCTATGTTTTATTTATTTACTTTTGTTGGTCTCTATTTAGATGCTTTTATTTTTATTTTCGGGTGCCTCATGTCTTGTGAGCTCCCTTGTCTGGCCTTCATGGCTATGTTTGTAAGGGTAAGGTCCCTTCTTGACTTTAGTCTAATCAAAACAAAGAAAAATAAAATCTATGAAAGCAATAATTCTTTACTCGGTGCATTGCTAATGATGAGAAATTAATTTGCATAAATATTTCTATTGGTGGGTAAGTACAAAAAGATGGGGAGCCAAAAAGGGGGCTTAAGTGGCCACTATTTTCTTTTTCTTTTTCTTTTTTTCTAAAATCGGGAAATACTGACTGTGGATGTGAAATTGAGGATAGTTACACTCAAAATTTTGAGATGCAACAAAAACAAGGGATCATAGTGCTCTGAGTGTACTTTCTAAACCACTAATTGATTTTGAAAATGGTCGAGATTAAGGGGTTCAATAGAGGGACACACAAAAATTAGTGATGTTTCTGTCAAAAAAATAGAACATAGCAAGTTTTGTGGGAACGTATCATAGTAAATTTTTCTAGTGTTTTTTAAAATCACTTTGGTGAGAAATTAGCTAACAGTATATAGTTGATGCACAATTTTTCTGATAATTTTTTAATGAATATTTTATTTTGTACTAATTTTCAAAGTGGACACTTCTTGAAAAAATAGAATTTTGGCCACGTTACCCCTACAAATTTTGGAAACTAATTTTTTAAAAAAAATTTAGAATGGAGTCTAGTTTCTAAAAATGTAATTTATTTGAAATTTCGATGAAAGGTTAATTTATAATGAAAAAAACACCAAATATTGCTTTTTGCCAAAAAAAGACACACAAATAAAAGAAATTATAGATCAAAGGCTTAACATTGTCAAAAAGTGAAAAAAATTACATTTTTGGATAACTAAGAGAGAGCCTAACATTACCCAGGTGTTCAATTTGTTCAACATTGAAGCACATGCAATCCTGATGGTGAGCACCAACCTGATTATGTGAAATATTGTAGAATTTGCAAAAATATGCCTCTGGTCTTTGGGAAGGCCCTCCAAGCCTTTGGGTTGGTATTCTACGGAAAATACCAAGCCTTTGGGTTGGTATTCTAAGGAAAATACCAAGCCTAAGGCTTGGGGATTCCCAAGGAAAGATATAATGCGAGCGTATTATAATGCGCTCACTTTATATCTTAGTTTTAACACATGGTTTTTTGTGTTTGTGCGGGACATGTCTAGAAATACATAATGCGAGCGCATTATAATGTGCTTGTGTTATGTCTTGCTTTATGTTAAATTCTACTCCATTGAATGTATGTTTGTATGTGCATGTATGCTTGTATGCTATGTATGTATGTATGTATGTATGCCTATATCTATGTATCTATGTATCAATGCATGTATTTATGTATGGCTATATGTATGTATGTATTTAAGATTTTATGTACATATGTACATGTATTCTTGTATGTATGCAGGATTGTATGTACATATGTATTATGCTTGTATGTATGTATGTATGTATTTATGTATGTCTTTAGAGGGAGGGAGAAGTTTAAGAGAGAGAGAGAGAGAGTAGTCTAGGTAGGGTGGGAGGGAGAGAGGAAGGGAGAGACTTGAGAGAGAGAGAGAGGTAGCACGAGAGAGAGTTTTGAGAGAGGGAGATGGGGTGGAAGGGAGAGACTAAGAGAGAGGGAGTGAGAAAGAAGGGGTTGGAGTGAGAGGATCTTAGCTAGATAGGCTAGGAGGGATAGAGGGAGAGAGAGAGAGAGGGGTGGGAGAGAGGGAATTGAGAGAGAGGGGGAGAGAGAGAGAGGGGGGGAGAGAGAGAGAGGGGGGGAGAGAGAGAGAGAGGGAGAGAAAGAGAGAGTTATGTAGGTATGGTGTTAGAGGGAGAAACTTGAGAGTGTGAGGGGGGTGAGAGGGAGAGACTTGAGAGATAGGTAGTGAGAGGGAGTGTGTGATAGATGGAGTGGGAGAGAGAGGGAGTGAGAGAGAGAGTGTGTGAAAGTGAGAAACCTAAGAAAGGGAGAGGGTTTGGGAGGGAGTGACGTGAAAGAGAGGGAGAGGGAGGGGGTGGATTGAGAGGGACTTATCTAGGTAGGGTGGGATAGATAGATAGAGAGAGGGGAGAGAGAGAGAGAGTTACCTAGGTAGGGTGCCAGAGGGAGAAACCTGAGAGAGAGAGAGAGAGCGGGTGGGAGGGAGAGACCTAAGAGATAGGGAGAGAGAGGGAGTGATGGAGAAGTAGTGGGAGGAAGATAGAGAGAGTAGATAGAGGGAGTGAGAGAGAGTGGTAGGGATTGATTGAGTGAGAGGTACATAGAAAGAGGGAGAGGGTAGATAGAGAGAATTAGAGAGGGTAGGAGAGAGGGAGGGATGGAGAGGTGAGATGTATAGATAAAGAGAAATGGATAGGGGTTGAGGGTATAGGGTTGATGGATTAGGGTAGAGGACAAATAGGGTTGATGGTTTAGGGTATTGGGTTGAGGGATTATGGTTGAGGGTAGAGGGTAGAAGGTTTAAGGGTTTAGGGTTGAAGGGTTTAGGATTGAGGGTTAAGGGTTGAGGGTAGAGTATTTTGGGTATAGGTTTGAGGGTATATGGTTGAAGGATTAGGTTGAGGGTCCAATGTATAGGGTAAAGGGTATAGGGGTTGAGGGTTTAGGCTTTAAGGTTTAAGGATTGAGGGTTGAGGGATTAAGGGTTGAGGGTTGAGAATTAAGGGTTGAGGGTTTAAGGGTTTAATGTTTAAGGGTTGCGGGTGTAATGTTGAGGGTAGAGGATTGAGGGTATAGGGTTGAGGGATTAGGGTTGAGGGTCTAATGTATAGGGAAGAGGGTATAGGAGTTGAGGAAATAGGGTTTAAGGGTTGAGGGTTGAGGGTAAAGGGTTGAGGGTTGAGGGTTTAAGGATTGAGGAATTAAGGGTTGAGGGTTTAGGGATTAGGGTATATATTTTACTTGGGTTTAAGGGTTTAAGGGTTGAGGGTAGAGGGTTTAAGGGTTTAAGGTTTAAGGGCTGAGGGTTGAGTGTTTAGGTTTTAGGGTTGATTGTTTAAGGGTGTAAGGGTTGAGGGTATAAGGTTCAGGGATTAGGGTAGAGAGGGAGGGATGGATGGAGAGATGGAGGGAGAAGTGAGATAGAGAGAACGATAGAAGAGGAGGGAGGGACAAAGATTTATGAAGGTTGAGGATCCAATGTATAGGGTAGAGGGTTGAGAATTGAGGGTATAGGGTTGAGGACCTATAGGGTTTATGGTTGAGGGTATAGGGTTGAGGGATTAGGGTTGAGGGTAGAGGGTAGAAGGTTTAAGGGTTTAGGGTTGAGGGTTAAGGGTTTAGGGTTGAGGGTTAAGGGTTGAGGGTAGAGGGTTTAGGGTATAGGTTTGAGGGTATATTGTTGAAAGATTAGGGTTGAGGGTCCAATGTAGAGGGTAGAGGGTATAGGAGTTGAAGGTTGAGAATTGAGGGTTGAGGGTATATGGTTGAGGGATTAGGGTTGAAGGTCCAATGTATAGGTTAGAGGGCATATGGATTGAGGGATTATGGTTTAAGGGTTGAGGGTAGAGGGTTGAGGGTTGAGGGATTAAGGGTTGAGGGTTGAGGGATTAGGGTAGAGATTCTACTTGGGTTTAAGGGTTTAAGGGTTGAGGGATTAGGGTTGAGGGTAGAGGGTATTGGGTTGAGGGTTGAGGGTTTAAGGGTTGATGGTTGAGGGCTTAGGTTTGAGTGTTTAACGGTTTAAGGGTTAAGGGTATATGGTTGAGGGATTAGGGTAGAAAGGGAGGGATGGATGGAGGGAGATATGGAGGGGGAAGTGAGATAGAGAGGAGAGGAGAGGGAGGGACAAAGGTATATGAGGGTTGAGGATCCAATGTATAGAGTAGAGGGTTGAGAATTGAGGGTATAAGGTTGAGGACCTATAGTGTTGATGGTTTAGGGTATTTGGTTGAGGGACTAGGGTAGAGGGTAGAGGGTAGAAGGTAGAAGGTTTTTCATGCTGCTCCTAACTTTTTAACCCTACCGAATTGGAAATCTAGTGACCTCACTAGCTTGCCATTGTGGTAGGGTTGACAAGGTAGGGGCAATGTGAAAAAATGCCTCATAAAATGGGGACTCACAGTGATGTAGGGTTGAAAAGGTAGGAGGAGCGTGAAAAAATGCCTCGTAGAAATGGGGACTCACGATGATGTAAATCATTGTGAGTTCCCATTTATATATGAGACATTTTTTCACGCTCCCCCTGCCTTGTCAACCCTACCGAATTGGCAAGCTAGTGAGCTCACTAGCTTGCCAATGTGTTAGGGTTGACAATATAGGGGCAAAAAATGCCTCATACAAATGGGGTCTCATGGTGATGTACCATGAGACCCCATTTGTATGAGGCTTATTATACCCCTACCTTGTCGACTCTACCGCATTGGAAAGCTAGTGAGCTAGTGAGCTCACTAGCTTGTCAATGCTACCACATTTTGCATACATTTCTATGAAAACATTATTGTCAAACAATTCAAATTCCTTGTCCATGTGTCCATTTTGAGCCTATCTTGCAATCATGGCATGCCACATAACCACATTTCTAGGATGATTGTAATTATTTTGTATGAATCCTTAAATGACATATAATTCATTTATTTGTATGGATTCATTTTTTAGGAACTAATGTCTGTCTCATTACCATGCTATAGGTAAAATTATCTACCATGCCAAGGAAATGAAGAAGGAATAAATAAATAGATGATGAGTATGAAACTAATAAAGAAAAAAATAGAGAATGGATGAGGGAATATCGTGAGAAGAAGGAATTGGATTCGATTGATGAAAATAAGCCAATTGAAGAGGAACCTCAACCATAAAAAAGAGAAAAGGAATTGGCAACACGAAAGGAATGAATGTGAAAGCATTGTGCTAAGAAAGATTCGAATATTGTGGTTGGAGACACACCCTCTATCACAAGTGAATGTGAAGGGACACCATTAAGCACAAGTGAATATGGAGGGATGCAATCTACCACAAGTGAATATGGAAGGAAACCATCTACCACAAGTGAATATGAAGGGACACCATCCACCACATCTCAAGTTGAGATTACATTATCACTTGGATTTGATGAAGAAGGTACACCATCATCCACATGTCAACCCCAAGTTATGTCATCTATTCCACCCTTGATCGAAGGTATATGATCTATCCCAACTCACTTAAATATCGATGAAATTCCTAATGTTGAGATGTATGTACCTAGGAGAACACTAGCTAAAATTTTGCATAGAAATCTAAAGTATTTGATTAATATTGATGAGGATATTTCAAACTTAGCACATGGAAGGTAAGATTTCAACACATACTTGTAGAAGATATGCTAATAAGATTTGGAAATTTTTCTTTGAAAGGATAAATGAGACTTCAAGATGTCAAATATTTGTTGAAATAATGAGGGGTATAAAGTATAAAAATATCATGAAGATTCTTGGGTTGAGAACATTGAATGCTTCAAGTAAAAACACTATTGTGACGAATCTAATGGATGCTTATGAGAGTGTGGGTAATACCTCATGCTCAAAGGATAGTAATGTCACCCTATGTGTCATTACATCAACTTTGGTAAGCAGTCAAACAAGGAGATCTCGTCTCATCAGAAAGATGAGTGATCAATTGAGAATTAATATAAATTTTTTATCAAGAGCTATTCAAAGGAGGAAAATAATTGAGGGAACCAATTCAAACAAATTATGGGAATTCTCAGGGAGACTCCCACGAAAAGATAAACCAGTTGTTGAAGCATTGAGAAGATCCACCAACATCTTCAAGAGAGTTCTTATCAAAAAAATTATGTCAAATAGAGGATGGTCAAATATTCTCCAAGAAACTATGCTTGGATGGTTCATGCCAGCATTGCAGTGGCTTACAATGTATGCCAGTATGTAAACATATGGAAAGCACACATGAGGTGGGAAAACAACTAGTAGAGTTTGGGAAGTATAAAACAGTGGCATACATTACAAAAGATGGTAATCAAACAAAAAGGTGTGATTTGGTTATTTAGAATATTCTAGTGTATCAGTTTATGTCTATGTTTCATGACAATATAGTGTATGAGTATGAAAGGCATACCATAGAGCTAGATGGTTGGACATGCAATTAAAGTTATGCAAGGACACCTTTCCAATTGGCAACATAGTTTTAATGGTTGACTTTGCAGAGAACTACACTCTACAACCACAACATGAGGTGTAGTCATAATATTATAACTCCACATAGGTTTCGATATTTGTGCACATAACATTCATTCATTTAGTTGATAGTATAGAGGACCAAAGGAAGGTATTGAGGGAGTATCAGTTTTATATTAGTAATGATCACACACATTCTCTAGAGTTTGTGCAAGGTTGCTTCGAGTTGTTCTATAGTGATTTGTCTCAGAGGGGCATATCATTATACGGTCGACATATAATATGGTCAGATAACTATGGAGCATAGTTCAATAACTCCCACATGTTCTATTGGCTGAGTAGGATGCATGTCATTATATGTGTTCAACATATGTGGAACTTTTTTGAGGCTGAGCATGGAAAGGGGGAGCATGTGTTAAAAGAGCATTATCATGAGAAGAGTTAAAGCATAAAGACAATGAAAAGTTAAAAGATGCAAAATCAATCATCGAGTGGTGTAATGCTTCAATGGGGCTAGGTAATGAAGGTACGTCTTCAGTTCATAGATTTTTTTGGTTGATGGATGATACTAACATTTCACCATACGAGGATCTTTGTACACTGGCAAGATCGAGTGAGATACACTCTTTCCTTGGCTCAAATGTAGGTTCATGGAGTATCAACACACGAAAGATGGCATTCTTTTGTTCTTCATGTACAATGCAAGCCTGGCAAGATTGTGAGTCAAAGGAGTAAGTTGAGAAATGGTTGTTAAGTTATCTTAGCCCACTTCACACGTGTCACCCTCCAATGGCATTGGAACTAACACAGGTTGATTCATTGATTGAATTTCACCACATATCAGATCTAGTTCAACCAAGTAATATATCTACTTACATAGTTTTTGAAATTCCTATTGATATCTTACTTTATAGTGTATTTGTAATGTTGACTAATTTCATCTAATTTTTTGCACATATCAATGCAGGGCATGTTTATGCAGTTATTGCAGATGAAGATAATAAAAAGTGAAAATACTATTACTTGTGTCATTATGTTGAGGCCAAAAATAAATTGGAAGCCTTAGTTATAGATGGAGAAAACATAAAATACCCTACAGGATTAGTTATTGTTACTAGAATGTGGCTTAGAAGGTACCCACAAAAGAGTGTTAAATATTGGTTATTTCAAGACTTTTGACATGCACCAGAAGATTCTTCATTACTCGAACCTTGTTGTGGCATCCAATGTTTGTTTGACCAAATATGGGGGTAGACCTTTGGATGTAGGACCTTGTGGAAAGTGTGTGAGTTTGACCATGAGGCAATACTTGACACAATAAAGAGTAGAGCAAGCCTGGATAGTTCGTTGGATTAATTTATAAGTATGCACATTGGTTCTTATTAATTTATACTTGTATGCACATTAATTTGTATGATACCAATACTATGATGCAAATGCTATCATCTAATGTTTATATCATGTATGTAGGTGATTGATGAAGTTATCATACTTGAAAATATAGCACACTTTATGTTTAGAACTATGGAAAAGGATACAAAGCTCAATGGTATTTTATTTTTTCTCAAAAATATGCAAAAAAAATGATGTAGGATATTCTCTATAGACTAGTAAACTAAGTGGAAGATTAAATTGTGCTATTTTTATAATAGGTTAAAAGTTTCCAAAAGGTTAGAAAGTAATAGTTTGGTTATATTCTATTCATGTTTTATTCATGAGAGGTTGTTGTGTGCAATAGGTATCTTGGAACTCCCAATGAAGATGTATGGCTAGGAGTGACTAAGTTGAGAGACTAGCATGCCTATCCTCAATGGAAGCATCAAGTTTTAAGCTTTGTTGTTCTCAACTTGGAACCAAATGGTGTGGATTTGTTGTCTGTAAGTGTCTTCCATTTATTTTCATTTCATTTTCATTTTGTATGCTCTTTCTTTTTCTTCTTTTACTTTTCTTATTTGTAGCCTACTAAAAATTGACTGGTGTCCCCTTGTAGAAAATACTGATTTATGAGCCATCCAAGAGAATATCAGCCAAAAAAGTGCAATGCGACATCCTTATTTTGATGATCTTGACAAATCTCAATTATGATTTTAGGCCATTACAAAAGTGCGTGTGAATCTTAGCGAGAGAATTTTAAGTTATTCATTTGAAGTTAACCTCATCATGAGCACCTATCATGTAGACATTATAAGATCATTTCAAATTTCAAGTTATTCTATTCATGAGAGGCTATTGTATGCAATATTTATCTTGGAACTCCCAATGAAGATGTATGGTCAGGAGTGACTAAGTTGATAGACTGGCATGCCTATCCTCAATGGAAGCATCAAGATTTAAGCCTTGCTATTCCTGAATTAGAACCAAATGGTGTGGATTTGTTGTCTGTAAGTGTCTTCCATATATTTTCATTTCATTTCTATTTTGGATGCTCTTTATTTTTCTTCTTTTACTTTGCCTATTTGTAAGTAAACTACTAAAGTTTGATTGGTGTCTCCTTGTAGAAAATGCTGATTTATGAGCCATCTAAGAGAATCTCAACCAAAAAATAAATACAACATCCTTATTTTCACGATCTTGACAAATCTCAATTATGATTTTAAGCCATTATAAAAGAGTGTGTGAAGCATATCGAGAGAATTTCAGTTATTTATTCGAAGTTAACCTCATCCTGAGCACCTATGATGTAGAAATTATAAGAGAATCTTGAATGTATGAGTGACATTGTGAAATATCTATGAGAATGAAGTACCTAAGGCATCCTCGAATCATATTTTTGGTTATTATGAGAGAATCTTATAAGCCAAGTTTGTGTGCATGAAAATGGGGCACATTGATTCAATATTTTATTTTAGTGGGGTGTTGTAATTCATATAGTTTGATTTTTTCTCATGATTTTGTATTACCACTTGATAGTTTTGAGAAAGGATTATGCCTACAAGTACAAGCACTTGGGTTGCAGAATGGTGTATGAAGCATATTAGAAAATTGTAGCAAAAACACAAGAATTAGGACTGCCAAATAAATCTCATTTTATTGTAAACATCATATGATTAATATAGTGAGTGTAATAACCATTGATGGTTACCAATAATTATTTGTCTTCTTTTATTCTCTCCCTATTATAACTAGCACCAATTGACAACTTTTTATAAAAACTTCATTTCTTAAAACAAATCAACCTAATGATGATATATCAATATCAGTATAGCATACCATCTATTCACATAAACATTTGTAATGATATTTTGTCAAAATTTGAAATTTATTGCATCCCTCAAATATTTGTAATTCATGCAACATAATCCCTTAATCGTCCAAATTACAAAAGGGAAACAATCTTTGATGGCCTATTACTTGAATACTGTGTCAATTACAAGAATTTTTTCTGAGGCATTAGGATCATGTAGGAAACCTCTACAATAACCTCTCTTGGTTTTTGAATATATTTTGTAGTTGTTTTTCCATGGTGTGCAATTTTGACTTGATGAAAAAAGTGTCAATTGCAAGCAGTGTAAAGTTCCAAAGTGGTGCAACTTTCGTTCTACAACTCGTGTGACCAAAAAAACTATTCCAACATGTTTATATGGGTATGATTACACTAGGCATGGTCCTCTTTCACACCCAAACACACCGAATCACTTTGAGTTACGTTTAACCGACTCGATCCCTTAAGAGTCAAAAGTGGAAAAGGGTAGTAATCTTTGATGGACTACTACTCAGAACCATGATGCTTACAAAGTCTCCATTTAAACCTACATGATCATGTTGGGCCACTCTACAATAATTTCTCTTAGTTTTTGTCATCTCAGAGTCATTTTCTCGTGGTGTCCATTTTTCACTTGATGGAAAAAGTGTCAAATGAAAGTAGTGTAAAGTTGCAAAGTGGTGCAACTTTTGTTTTGCAACTCATGTGACCAAACAGACTATTCCAATGCATTTGGATGCGTAATTTTATGCTAAGAATGGTCCTCTTTTGCACCCAAACTTTTCAAATCACTCTGATCTACATTCAACTGACTCGATCCCTTAAGGGTCCAAACTACAAAAGGGAAGCAATCCTTGACGGGCTACTACTTGAAAAATGTGATGCTTATGAACTATCCATCTCATATTATGAGATTGTGTTAGGCCCCTCTACAATAACCTCCCTCTATTTTTTTTTTAATCTCAGAGTTGTTTTTCAATGGTTTCCAGTTTTCACTTGATGGAAAAGTGTCAAATGCAAGCAGTGCAAAATTGCAAAGTGGTGCAACTTTCGTTCTACAACTCATGTGACCAGACAAACTATTCCAATGTGTTTGGATGTGTTAGAATCAAATATGCTCTGATACCATGTTAGAATTGGCTATGGATGCCAAGATCTATGGACCAAATAGAAAGCACAAAGAAGAGAGAAAATAATATGACAAGAATAAATTGTATTCAATGTCAATGATAATGCTTCATTGTGTGTGTACAAATGTAGTAGAGACCCCTTGGTTATATAGCCAAGGTGAGAACATAGGAGTGCATAAGATTATGACAAGTGTCGTAATCTTATGACATGAGACAACAATGAAAAGCTATCACTCCACCTAAAGTGGAAAGGTGATAATGTGATAACCACCACAAATAGTGGATCGACCACAAAAGGTGGAAACCTAATCACATGATAAGTCCATGAAAGGTGGAGGTGATAAAGTAATAAGAAGATAAGTCCACCAAAGGTGGAAATTCTCCAACAACTCCTATGTGGTCCCTAAGTAAACTTACCTAAGGTGTAATTATGACCTAGGACAAGGTACAAAATATTTAATTACACCAACAGGATGGGTACATTTATGCTAGTCATGGTCCTTTTTCACATGAAAACATGTTGAATCACTTTGAGCCATGTTCAACCAGCTCAATCCCTTAAGGGTCCAAAGTGCAAAAGGGTAGCAATCTTTGATGGGCTACTACTCGAAAACCGTAATTCTTACAAAATATTTGTTTGGGCCTATTGGATTGTGTTGGGCCCCTCTACTACAACCTCTCTTGATTTTTGTTATTTCAAAGTCATTTTCCAATGATGTCCAGTTTTCACTTGATGGAAAAGTGTCAAATGCAAGTAGTGTAAAGTTGTAAAGTGGTTCAACTTTCATTTTGCAACTCGTGTGAACAAATAAACTATTCCAATGCATCCAGATGGAAACATTTATGCTAGGAATGGTCCTATTTTTCAAGCAAACATGTCGAATAATTCCAAGCTACATTCAATCGGATCGATCCCTAAGGGTCCAAAGTACAAAATGGCTGCAATCTTTGATAGACTATTACTTGAAAAGCATGAAATTTACAAACTCTTTGTCTGAGCCTACATGATTGTATTAGACTCCTCAACAATAACCTCTCTCATTTTTTGTTATCTCGGAGTCATTTTTTCATGGTGTCCAGTTTTCACTTGATGGAAAAAGTGTCAAATGCAAGTAGTGTAAAGTTGCAAGGTGGTGCAACTTTTGTTCTACAATTTATGTGACCAAATGAACTATTCCAATGCATCCCAATAGGTAAATTTATGCTAGGCATGGTCCTCTTTCACATCCAAACACACTGAATTACTCCAAGCTACGTTCAACTAGCTTGATCCCTTATGATGGCATGCAAAACAATCGAAGAGAGAAACATTCACACAACAGTTGAGAAGTATGAGTTTTCCACACCAAAAGAATATGATCATCCTCAAGTCTAGAAAGTTCAAGAAATTTTTTAATTATCCTCCTTGCCCTTATAATAACATACAACCAATTGTAAATACGTATAATGGTGGAACTTGGAAACATTTTATTTTTCCTCAATTAACAACTTAGGTTGTGAAACATTTTTTCATTTTCATTTGAAATGATTTGCTATGCTTGAAAATTGGAGTCTAAGAGAAACAAGTGATGCTCTCATGTACATTTATTATTTGGTGTGATAAATAAAGTTTTCACCCAAGTCCATTTCTTATTTGTATTATTAATTATAAAGATTTCTCCCAAGTCCATTTCCTATACAAAAAATAATATTACAAAAATTTGACATATGCATCTTTTGACAAGTTTATATGGTGATGGATAAAGAACATAAAAATTAATTCTATACTATGAGGATTATGCTTTGAAAATGTTTAAAGACTATTCAAGATAAATGCTTGTATGATAACGTGTCAAGAAGTTAACTACTCATCATCTACTATGAATATTATGTTTTCTAAGTGTTGTGAAGATTATGTATCCTTTTCTTAATTGAGTTGCTCCAATCAAAAGATTAAATATATTAGAATCTTTTTATGAAACATCTCATGGAATTCCAATTGAAAAGGTGTTTTTTCTTTTAGATAAAGCATTTGATGGAACTCTTTGAATTAAACTGAATTGAGATATGTAAGAGCAAGGGATCATTAGGAAATACATTGCTTAAGGATCTTAAATAAGCCTTTTTACCAAATTTGAAAAAGCATGATAAACCCATGGTTGAAAATTTTGTACTCATCAAAGTGGGTACTAATTCTATATTATAGAGATCATAATTATTTTTTATCTTTAAGATCTTCTAAGTTTGGAAATGGTTTCACCAAGCTATGAAGGTTGAACTATTCTTTATTTAGTTATGCCTATGTGGGTTCATTTTCCTTATCTCCCATTGCAATTTTGGGTGGATTATTGCTTTCAAAGTATTGGGAATGCTTTTCCTATTTTCTAGTTTGGAGTTGTCATTCTAGAAGTCTCATCACTTGATATATATATTATACTCATTCTTAATCAATTATCAAGTTAATAATAAATGCATTTATTTACAATTAATATTTTCTTTTCAATTTGTGTAATTTTGTAATTTATAACTCTACTAGTATTCCTAGAAGTATTGAAGTTGTTTAGCATCAACTAATAAATTTTAGCATCAATCAATAAATATTCAAGAAAAACCATGAAGGACATCAATGATCAATGCTAGGAATAACCAATTAATAAGTATACACGTCAGTAAGTCAAGCATACATGTGAATAAGGGAAGCATGAGTACTTGAATACACATAAGCCTTGAAGTATACACATGAATACATAGTGTATACAAATTAATACAAAGTATACATGTAAGGTATAGCATGAAAATACGTACAAGTCACAAAGTATACATTGGAATATACCTAGGTCATAAAGTATAGATGTGATTTGCAAGTATACACTTGAATACATGCAACTCATATCTATTGAACCATGGATTTATAATGCAAATATGGACACAATCGATAAAAAAAGTTTTGTATTAACCAAAACACCATGTAGGCATACATCAATATATGTCCATATAAGTATAAAATATATACAAAATAGCCATATAGGATTATGAGAATTACATATATGCATACAACAAAGGGATTTAGAATCAAATGCCATTTATCTCCATGCCTTGGAAATAAATTCTTGCCCTTTTCTATCGATCGGATGGCGATAAATCTGTTACTCGTTTGTTTTGAGGTCAAGGAGTGCTCCTGCTCCTCCTCCTAGGGTTTAGTTCCTGGTCAAGCTGTATCTTTTACAATAACAAGTAAATACATTAATACATAGAAATTACATTATAAAAATGATATATTTAACAAATTAATCACTTACCACCACTAGATGATCACTCTCCTTGAGGGAAAGGTTCATGTGCCCATGCTAAGGTGTGTTGAAGCCCTATAGAAACCATCCAAAGAGAAATCGAATAATGAATCAATAATGGTACATTTACACTAAGTATGGTCCTCTTTCACACCCAAACATGTCGAATCACTCTAGGCTAAGTTCAACCGACTCAATCCCTTATGGGTCCAAAGTGCAAAAGGGAAGCAATCTTCAAAGGGCTATTAATTAGAAATCAGGATGCTTACAAACTCTCTTTCTAAGCCTACAAGATCATGTTTGACCCCTCTACAATAACCTCTCTTGGTTTCTATTATCTCAAAGTCATTTTCCTGTGGTGTCTAATTTTCACTTGCTAGAATAAGTGTCAAATGCAAGCAGTTTAAAGTTGCAAAGTGGTACAACTTTCATTCTACAACTCATGTGACCAACTAGGCTATTCCAACGTGTCTGAATATTACGCTAGGAATGGTCCTCTTTCATACCCAAACATGTTGAATCGCTCTGAGCTACGTTCAACCAGCTCAATCCTGTAAGGGTACAAAGTGTGAAAGGGAAGGAATCTTTGATGAGATATTACTCAAAAAACATGATGCTTAGGAACTCTCTTTCTAAGCCTATTGGATCATGTTGGGCCCCTCTATAATAACCTCTCTCAGTTTTTATTATCTTGAAGTCATTTTCTTGTGGTGTCCAGTTTTCACTTGATGGAAAAATTGTCAAATGCAAGTAGTGTAAAGCTGCATAGTGGTGCAACTTTTGTTATGCAACTCATGTGACCAAACAGATTTTTCCAACGCATTTGGATAAGTACTTCTATGCTACGCATGGTCCTCTTTTTCACCCAAACACACTGAATTGCTTTGAGCTATGTTCAACCGGATTGATATTATATAGATCATAATTCTTCTTTATCTTTAAGATCTTCTAAGTTTGGCAATGGTCTCATCAAGCCGTGAAGGGTGAATTGTTCTTTATTTAGTTATGCCTATGTGGGTTCATTTTCCTTATCTCTAGTTGCAATTTTGAGTGGATTGTTGCTTTCAAAGTGTGCTTTACCTTTTTCTTTAGTTAGCAATTTCCATTCTAGAAGGCTCGTCTCTTGATATATATATTATACTCATTCTTAATTAATTATCAAGTTAATAAGCAATGCATTTATTTACAGGTAATCTTTTATTTTCAATTTGTGTTTAAGGGGTATGTGTAGGATCATCATTGAAAAATTAGGCCCTTAAGTGGCAATGAAAATTCAAAAAATCAAAGTTAGGCAGCTTGATGTAAAAATTTGAATAAGTTATCTATATTATTTCAAAAATATGTAAGAATAGAATCTGTAGAAAATTGAATGTAGTTTCCAAACTACTAGGTTTATTTTAAAATGAAAAAATCTATTTGGTGAAAATTTGAAATTTCAATGCAGTAATTCTTAAATTTCAGGGAAAAAATAAGAAGTAGGTGTTTGCCTGACCACCCTAACCACAATAAAATTATAATATTTTTTTATAATATTATAGAGATATAATTAGAGGACTCATGTCCCATTGTGATGCATATTTTTTTGTAATTTTTTTCCAAGTAAATAATTAATTATGATTTTTTAATACAACTTTTAAAAAATATAAAAACTTGTATGTCTAACCACCTTAACTTGGCCAAAACTTCATGAAATTCATTTTTTATTTTTTTAATCCTATAGTATGCGAAGCATAGAATGTGATGCATGTTTCGGATTCAAAAAATGTGATATCATTTGAAAGCTATAGATGTTTTTCAATCAACCTATCAATTAGGACTTTAGTCATAATTCAAATAGAAAATGAATAATAATTATTTATTAAATTCAAAGTAAAGCATAATTTATATTGATGGAAAGCTGAGAATATCCTTTAAAAACTCTTTTTTGTTTCATCAATTTTGGGTAAAAAAAATTCATCAGCCACATGGGCCATCATATAACTTACATATTGCCACTTTTTGGCCCATCATGACCTTGCACATACCTGCAAGGTAAACCCACAAAAATGGTTTACAATTCTAGTGAGGTAGGAAAATTTGCAAAAATCGATCCCATGCAAAAAAATTGGTTTTTAGGGGTTTGAATGAACTTCTAGTTCGAGCAAACCCAAATGGAGTTCAATAGAACCCCCCTTCGAGTGAACCCATTTAATGTCGTGTCCCACATTTCTCAAAAAAAAAAGAAAAAAAAATGCTTGTGGAAAGGGGGTTTGAATGAACCCTAGTTTGAGCAAACCCCCCTTTTCCCCCATTCTCCCCCTTTGGCACCAAAAAATTCTAGAATTTTTCTCTTCGAAGCTCGGGTTGAGGATGATTTATAGTTTGATTAAACATAGGTTTTTCACCAAAAATCAAGCTCTTCGTTTTGCACATGTGGAAAAATAGTAGATTATCAAAATAAAATTCTGAAAAATATGTGCGGGCTAATTATTGATGCCCTTGATCTAGTAAAAAATAAAATTGAATTTTGATACATACGAAAAAATTTATGTTGTATACGGTACGCCTATGCTTGAATTGTAATTGGTTTGACTTCAAAACTTGATTAAGGAAAGTATATTCAATAAAACAGTATGAAACCAAATGAAAGGGCTAGATATCATGGTTACAAATCTAAATTAAAAAAAAAATAGAATTTTATCTTTCATGGAAAAAAATTTATGTTATATGCGGTGAGCGTCACTCCTTAAAAATGTTGTTTACTGAAAAAAACAAGTTTTCGAAGGAGATGGAAAAAGAAGTGCAATCTGATTCCAATTTTTTTGAAAAAAATATATTTAGAATCTATAGACAAAATATCAAAAATCACTAGTTTGCATCATCTTCAAATTTCTCACGGTTTAGTGGCTATAGGTGCTCGAAAGTGAAGATTTAGTTGGAAAAAAATATTTCAGTGTCCAGTTTGGCCAAAAATTGTAATCCAGTATTGTGGGATCACCCTGCAATTCTGTAATTTGTAACTCTACTAGTATTCCTAGAAATATTGATGTTTTTTAGCATCAACTAATAAAGTTGTTTAGCATGAATCAATAAATATTCAAGACAAACCATGAAGGATAGCAATGATCAATGTTGGGCCTAACCAATTAATAAGTATACACGTGAATAAGTCAAGCGTACATGTGAGTGAGGGAAGCACAAGTACTCAAATACACGTAAGCCTTAAAGTATACATATGAATACATAGTATCACAAATTAATACAAATTATATGCATGAATACAACGTACACATGCATGAAAACATGTAAGTCATAAAGTATACATTGGAATACATGTAAGTCATAATGTATAAACATAATTTGTAAAGTATACACTTGAATACACATAACTCATATCTATTGAACTGTGAATTTATAATGCAAATTTGGAAACCATCGATAAAAAAGATTTGTATTAACCAACTAGCCATGTAGGCATACATCAATATATGTCGATATAAGTATAAAATATATACAAAATAGCCATATAGGCTTACGAGAATTCCATATAGGCATACAATTTAAAATATATGCAATACAAAATATGTACAAAAATGCCATATCTAGGCATACAACAAAGGGCTCTGGAACCAAAATTCATTGCTCTCCATGCTCTCGAAATAAACTCTTTTCCTTTGCTTATCGATTAGATGGAAATAGGTCTATCACTCATTTATTATGAGGTCAGGGAGTTCTCCTGCTACTCCTTTTAGAGTTTAGTTCTTGGTCAAGCCTTATCTATTACAATAACAAGTAAAAACATTAATATATAGAAATTACATTATAAAAAATGATATATTTAATAAAATAATCACTTACCGCCATCTGATGATCACTCTCCTCAAGGGAAATAATGAAATACCCATTTTGAGGAGTGCTAAAGCCCTATAGAAACCATCTAAAGAGAAATTAAACTACAAATCAATAATGGTTTGATTTTTCACTAACATCTATAACAACAAATGCAAATTGAAATCTGGTAATTTGACTCATACCTTTGTGAGGGGCATCGAGGAGTCTATAGCAGATGAAACACCAATCTCCATTTCCCTATGAACATTTGGAGGTGTATCCACTTCCAAAATCTGAAAATAAAACAACAAATTATTCAATCACGAAAACTACAATAGTGATGCACATCATGTCTTATAATGTATGAGATAATGAACAAAATTTTGAGTACTTATTAAATTATATATTTTTGACTATCATGCTTACTATTTATCCTATCCATAGCTTGTTTGAAAGCACCTATTTTTAGCCTTTTATCCATAGCAGCATGGCAATGGACCGTTTCATAAAATGCTTTGGTAGACATGTACGATAACTATGGTAGCATAAATAAGGAAGTGAGCTATTTGAAAAAATTCCTCAAAGAAATGAGGTCTCATGGTGATGGAATGCCATTACTAATAAATGTGTCATGGAATTCCATCACCATGAGACTACATTTGTTCAAAGATTTTTTTTGAAACTTCTCACTACCTTGACTATGATATTGATTACTATTATGCTTTGATAGATTTTTTCCAAGCATCCATAGTTTGTTGGGAATCACCTATTTTAATCTTTTAGCCATAGCAGCAAGGAAGTGAGTATTTTGATAAAATTCTTTGGTAGACATGTATGAAACATGTGGTAGCATAGAAAAAGCGGTGAGCTGTTTGAAAAAATGCCTCAAAGAAATGTGGTCTCATGTTGATGGAATGACATTCCATCACCATGAGACCGCATTTCTTCGAGGTATTTTTTCAAACTACTCATTTCCTTGTCTATCCTATTGCTTACTATTATGCTTTGATATATTTTTTCCAATCATCCATAGTTTGTTCAAAAGAACCTTTTTAAGGATTTTAGCCATAACAACAAAGAATTTCAAGTAGTTTGATAAAAAAAATTGGTATACATGTATGAAAAATGTGGTACCATAGAAAAGGCAGTGAGCTAATTGAAAAAATACCTCAAAGAAAAGTGGTCTCATGGTGATGGAATGTCATTCCATCACCATGAGACCACATTTCTTTGAGGAATTTTTTCAAACTACTCACTGCCTTTTCTGTGTTATTGCTTACTATTATACTTTGATAGTTTTTTCCAAGCATCCATAGTTTGTTGGAAAGCACCTAATTTAAGCTTTTAGCCATAGCAGAAAGGAAGTGATTAGATTGATTAAATTATTTGGTAGACGTGTATGGAAAATGTGGTAGCATAGAAAAGGTAGTGAGCTATTTGAAAAAAATGCCTCAAGGAAATATGGTCTCATGGTGTTGGAATGGCATTCCATCACCATGAGACCATATTTCTTTGAGGCATTTTTTCAAACTACTCACTACCTTGTCTATGTTATTTCTTACTATTATGCTTTGATATATTTTTTCCAAGTATCCATAGTTTGTTGGAAAGTACCCTTTTTTAGGATTTTAGCCATAGCAACAAGGAAATGAACTATTTGATCAAATTATTTGGTAGACATGTATGGAAAATGTGGTAGCATAGAAAAGGAAGTGAGCTATTTGAAAAACTACCTCTAATAAATGTGGTCCCATGGTGATGGAATGGAATTCCATCACCATCAAACCGCATTTCTTAGAGGCACTTTTTCAAGCTACTCACTACCTTGTCTATGCTTACTATTATTCTTTGATAGATTTTTTTCCAACAATCCATAGTTTGTTGCAAAGCACCTTTTTTAGGCTTTTAGCCATAGCATCAAGCTAGTGAATTGTTTGATAAAATGCTTTGGTAGACATATATGGAAAATGTGGTAGCATAGAAAAAGTGGTGAGCTGTTTGAAAAAATTCCTCAAAGAAATTGGGTCTCATGGTGATGGACATCACTATGAGACCACATTTCTTTGAGGCATTTTTTCAAACAACTCATTTCTTTTTCTATGATATTTCTTACTACTATTCTTTTATATATTTATTCAAAGCATCCATAGCATAGACAAGAAAGTGAACTGTTTGAAAAGATGCCTCAGTAAAAAGTGGTCTCATGGAATGCCATGACAAGCAAATGCAATTGGCAGCTGCTCCTAGTTATTACTTATGCTATGTGAAGTGATTGCATCACTTCTTATGTTGAATTTCTAAACAACTATATTATAGTTGAAATTTTGTCATCTATCAACATCTAGTTATTAGTTATGGAATGTGAAGTAATGCTTTGAGTTTGAAAGATGTGTAATGCAATGTAATCAATGATATGAATATAAACTACACAAATCTATTAGGTACAATTCATTAGTTAAACTCTTTATTCTATTACTCATGTGTAGGTTTCTCTAACTTCACTAACACTACGAGGTGTTCCCATGAAACCTCCAATATTAGACTATTCAACATCCAACATCATATATTAAAATACCATTCATATATCAATGCTATTAACATGTAATAAATTTGTAATTGTTTAGTAGTTACATACCTCAATGGTAGATGTAGTGGAGTAATAAGTAGGTGTAGGGCTAGTGTATCTAGTATCAACACTATGAACCTAAATTTTTTATTAAAATCATAAAACTAAATTAGTTAATCTTGCATTTCAAAATTGAAATTTTAGAAATTAAACTTGATGAACATTCTAACATTTACCTAAGTATTGATGTCATAAGCCTCATTCAGAATGTCAACTACCCTCTGCATCTCCATAGATATTGTAACACCCCACCACACAAACCCCATAGGACAACTACAACATTAACAAATTTTATTTATTTTGAAAGCAACAATTACATTTAACAGCATTAAACAATTATACAACATAAATAAAACACAATATTAACCTAGTTCCCATGGGGTACATGGTGCTTTACTTGAACGAACCCAGACTGACTAAAAATGATTACAACTAAAGTGGAAGAAAGAAACGTGAATAAAACATAATAGATATGACATTCATTCCATATGAACAAGAATAAGATATATAATCATAAACGTAAATAGAATATTATTACTTTCAACTTCAGAGTTCAGGATTACAATCATTGAATATATTTCCATAGATACATCACAACATGAAACCCAAGTTACATTACAAGGCCACTTCCCTTATAACATTGGGAAGGGTACAACATAATACAAAAGTTACAATAATGAGAGTGATTTCTTCAATGGTACAATCTTCTTCATGCAAGCTCTGAGATTGCTGCAACTGCGTCAACGCCACGATCACCAACTGGGGACCTAATGGGTGCATTGCACATTTCCACCTGACCATGTGAACCTGAAGGAACACCCCCATGCAAGGAGTCGATAAGAAATAACCCTCGACCACAAAATCAAACATAAAGGACTCACATCACAAGACTCAAGCCCACAAAACAACATAAACATCAACAATAATTAAAACAACTCCAAAGGAAACAAGAATAAGGGAAAACAAGGGGGCATAGTGGGAGAGTGTCATCATATGACCTTACATGGATTCACCAGGCTACCTAACATTAGGAACTGCCTCCATCTATGTGGATTAACTAGACTACCTAACACTAAGAACTGCCTCCATCTACATGGTTAACTAGGCATCCTATCTCAACGTACCGCCCCATAGAGTGACTCATGTGAAGCCACTTACCTTTCATAGAGACAAGGTAGTGACCTTACCAACCAGCTCTTCCCACCTGTCCTTAGCCTTTGAGAGCACTAGTGGTAGGGGTGAGGTGTATATTTTTATCTTATTATGTGATAAATAACCCAACCCACTAGGTACATTAATTAGATTTTCACTTATTTAAGGAAACTCTTTCAAGGGTGACCACTTGTACACTGGCCCCAAGAAGAGCCACTCTCCCCTATGGTTACCCTAAAACAAAGTCAAGTAATGGGTACCTCAATTCACAACCAAAAGGATCTCAAATCACAACCAGGTACACAAGACATGACCATCTCGTGACTACAGAAAAATTTTTGAAACCCATAACACAAGAGGTACCACCCACAATTTCTCACATGGTATCAAAATAACAAAAGAATGCAAACATAAAAATACATACGCACTTCCCTAACCTCTGGAGATAACGCTAATTCCACACTAGAACAAAATATTACATACTACCAATTAACGCCACAACATCAAACTAGAAGAAATTTAATTTAAATTACACAAGTATCATATCAATTAAACATTTTCATCAATTAAAATCAAAATATAGAATTCACTAATAATTTCCCATTTAACCAAAGACAATAATCAATTTATTAAATATCTTACCAAATTCATTATTCAAAAATTCCAAAAGTCTAAGTTTAATTACTTGTTAAAAATCTAATTAAAGAATGACAACTAAAATTTCTATGATTATTTAAGCATAAGAATAAAATTTAAAAATAAAGACATTAAACTTAAGCTATTGAAACCACTTTTAATTAGATATTTATTTTATTTTGTAACAACATCTATTTTCTGATTTTTAATTCTTTTTTTTTAAACAGATTAATCTACAACTCTGATTTTTCTAAGATTCAGAAAATCTAATCTTTTAAAAATTATTCCTAAGTAAAAAGAAGATTTAATACTGATAATTATTAAGTTCAGAATTTGATTACAATACTTTGCTTTTCAACATCTATTCTTATATTTCAAAATACAGTTAGACTAAAATGATAATTAAATCAGAATATACAATATATTTCAAAATACAATTTGACTAAAATGATAATTAAATCAGAATCTAACAATATAAATCTTCTCATCTGTTTAATTTTCCATAATTAATATTCTTCCTCATTACAAATAAATATTCTCATTTCACATATATATACTATATGCATATATATATATATACACACATCTACATATATGTGTATATACTAAAATAAAATAATATTGAATCTTCTAATTACTACTACAAATAAAACACAATATAATACTGAATATCTCCAAAGTATTTATATACACACACACATATATATATATACAACCATCAAAAAATAATATTAAAACTACAAAACAAAGTAAACATTTATTAATATATATATGTATGTATTTGAAACATAAGCCAGGAAGAATTGGGCATAGCCTAGTGCACAAATTTTTGCTAGAAGGAACAAATTGGGGAAATACAGGGAAAGAAAGAGAACATCTTAGATGGAAGCAGATTTATAGAGGATTTTGGCTGAGAAGATACAATAGATAGAGGGAAATGAAATTTTGCTTATTATCAACAAGAATCTAGTATAAAAATAAAAAGAGCAGGAAACAAATAGAAAGAGGAAGCTACAAACTGATAAATATTTATAGAGAATTGGATTTCAAACACAAGATTTACAAAAATTCACAGTAATCATATTTTCTTTTTGAATTGAAATCCTTTTTCTCCTTTTTTAAAAATAAAATTTTACAAAAATCTTTCCATGGATTTGAAAATACTCTGAGTCCTTCACTTATTTTGATTTGAGGATGAAGTGTCGCATTGAGCGTATCCAGCCAGCCGCAACCTTCAACAATTCTAGAGATTCGAAACCCCAGCCAAACAATTTCGAGAACAATTCCCAATGAAACCAAAAGCAAATCTCCTTTCAACAGAAAAAATCAACGAAAAACAACACAGAGCATTTCATTCATAGCAAAATTTCACCATTTTTGAGTTGCAGACAAAAAAAATCATTTTTCATTTTCCTCTCTTGCTTTTTTCGAAAAAGAAATATTTGGAATATAACTTTTCAAAAAGGAAAAAGTCATAAATTTCCATGAATTTCTTGATAGATTTCCCATGCAAATGCCACTTGTCAGAAAATTCTTTTCAAATCTATTATTTTAGAAGAAGCATCTTCCTTAATTAATTAACACCATTTATGCAACCCTTTTTAATATTTGATTTCCTTTTTAAAATAAAATTGACTTTCGAAGACAAACAATTAAATAACATTAAAATAAAACATCATTTAACTTAGTCATATTTAAATTTAAAAATATATCATTAAATTACCATTTGATAATAAAATCAATCATGATAATAATTTTCATAACTTAATTTTAAAATACAATTTATTTATTGATTTAAATTAAATTCAATAACTTACATTTTGCAATAATAATAAAAATGCTAATGTAAACAAGTATTTCCAAAAGAATTGATGTCATTAACAACATTGAACATTTTAGTTACCTAATACTTTGCACCATAGGATAACATTTAAATTAAAATAATAATGCACTAGTCAAAGCCATAAATGCAAATTTTGCAACATTATAAAACTCATGACAGAAAATGACTTAAATTAAAACCATACCCACACGAACGAAGTATAGATAAGACATGAACAACCACTGGACCAACCACTGACACAGACGGGGGAACTTTCTTACCAACTCCCTAACCACATCAAACCATTTGGTATGTAGGGTGTGCTCAAACCCGACAATGCAGGTGGATTCTGCACCTGATACCTGCATTCCTGCATAACATCAAATGTCGAACAACATATACATATGCATATAACTCATAGTCAAACACATTGTGAAGGAAAGTTGTGGTGAGATAGGGCACTCACATATGAGTGATGCCACCTTGTCTCCTTCACCCAAATTAAATACAGTAATCAAAATCTAAGTATCACATCATCAATATAACTCACATAGTAACATCATCATAACATGAGTATCCCACACACTAGTCCAACTATCATAAGAAAATAAACATAACTGCTTACCATGCCAAACAAATGGTGGAAAAGATGTCTAACCAAGTACCAAGTATACATCAGAACATAACCAAAAATCATTTATCGAAACAAACACATGCACCAAAGTAGTATCAAAGTATCAGTAACATGAGAGGCACTACAAATATAGACGTATCCTACGTAGCAACCTCTTGAGTTTTGGTGGGGTCATATGAACAAGTCACCCCGCAAGCTTGACAAAAATGGGGTGGAAGCCCACCACTCGAAGACTCCCTTGGATGGCACTATAGTATAGGACTAGCATACTGGATTACACTATGGGTCAAAGAGGTGATAGCCTACAAAGTGTCTATCTCAACACTCTCCTTCACGATTGAAGGGATAACGATGTGCTCATGATCTAGCCTAGAGAGACCTCATCTCACTTGCCAACTGGGATCTTTTCATGCACTAAGTCTATCTTGATCCAACCCCCCATCTCTCCCTTGGAAATCCCTCATATCAAAATAATTCAGGATTTTTTTTAGGATAAACTCATAGTATAGTTTCCTTAGGAAATATTGTAGGACTTCGCAATTTTTGCATGGTGGGTAATCAAAAACCATGTACCATCTATCCCAAAAAAGTTCCTAATCCCTTGGTGGTGAAACCAATGGATAGGAAACCTCTTCGCATTGAGGTCATGATTTTGATTTATGTGTGGATTGGTGAATAATGAGCACAAATCTAGTTTTGTAATTTTTTTGTCTTTTACATATTAATATGATAATTTATCTTTGTAAAATTCCCTGGTTGTCTACCTCCTATCTTTCCAACCACTTAATTGTTTGTTGATTGCACCTACATGTTTTAATATTTCTTTAAGTGAATTTGTAAGTTTTCTTCTTTCCATGGTTGAACCTACTAGATCATTCAACCTTGTGATTAATTCCTCAATTTGTTTTAGTTTATTTTCAATTACCCCCATTAAATTTTGCTAAGTGCTAGGAGGATGTTGAGGGATTGGTAGAGGATATTGTTGTTGTGGTTGAAGAGATTTTGTTCATGTTGTTGTTGGTATGGTTGTTGAGGATTTTCAAGAGGGTTTTGAAGAGGGTTTTTAGGATCATTATCATTTCCTACAAATTAAACAAATGAATATCAAAAGCAACCTAAAACTAACAAATTCACAACAAAAGAAAACAATCCTTACTTATTTTAATTCCCTGTCAATGTGGTGGAATCTTGGTGATGAACTTGTAACAAATTGATGCAAAAAATGCAAAATATCCTCCTTCTAGAATGCAAGCATGCAATTGCAGGTTTTTTGGCTACAGGCACCCAAAAATACAGTTGCACAAAATGATTTCAATTTTGTTTTTGTTTTGTTTTAATAACAAGTAATGTGCTCACAGTATACCATGAGTGCATTATAGGCTCGATGTGGCCAAGCCTTGGGCTTAGTCACACCAAGCCATAACGCGAACACATTATAACTTTCTCTTGTTATGGCCTATCAAATTTTTTAAAAAAAATTTGGCCACAAGTTTCCCCCCCATATTTTTGCACCCACCACGGTAATAGGTGCAATGAAATATCTATGCAAATTTGATTATAAATAATTTTTTAAATTCACACAAACTTCTCAAATTAGAATATCTTTCAAATTTTCAAACATTGGGAAACTATTAAGTGAAATTTATTCTATAGAAAAATTTCTTCTATTGCTCCATAAAATCACTACCATATTGTTATTGATAACAAATTGATAAAGGTGAATAACTCAACTACTATATTTTGATTGATAATGAATTGAACAAGGTGAGTGAATTTGTTGACTATTGTGAGAAATTATGAATTTAAATAAATGGAACAACAAATAAACAATTCCATCAAACTTATTATTGTGATTTAATGTTATGAATTACACATAAAAAATTGGTACATATTTACAAGTGCATTTATGATGAAACTAGCAGCTTATTTAGACTCACTATCTGTACCCTTCTTGGTTTCTACATCAATGACATTTTGAGTTAACAATGGCATAATCTCAAAGGTGTAAATAATTGAAGATAATTTTGTAGCTAGACACACTAAATTACTTGTGTATGTGATTGATGTAGTGAACACCTCTATAGAAATAACACACCTTGATGTGTAAGTCCTTGGAAAATGCTAAAATGTCTGACATTTGAAAACTATTTCATCCTCAGTTGGCTAAGATGTTGTATCATTGGAAAGGAAATTGGGCACTTGGGAAATATTTTGGCATGGATACAATGACAATCAATTCTTAGGGCCTGTGGATCCTCAATGTTTGCAATAAAGTCATAAAATACAAAGGCATGAATTAAAACACATTTATACAACAATAAATCCAAGGAATAATATAAGACATCTAATTTATTTGATAATACATTATTAACTCAATTGAAGTACAATTTTTGACTACTCTCAACATATGAATTTTATCATACAAAGGATAGTTAATGGTCTATTTCAAAGTTGAGTAGTTAAAAATAGAGTCCATCCATTGAGAAGTGGGTTACATTAGAATTTAGATATATTACGGGAAGGTGGAGATTATTTATTAGTAGAAAGATTTAAAGGTAGCTATTTAGGTTATTGGTTTATTTAATTATTATATTTAATTACCTTGTTTTGAACCAGAAAGATTTAAAATTAGCTATTAAGGCCGTAAAATTTTGATTAATGTTTAGACACATAGAAAGTGGAATTGCTTTACTTGAGGAATGTAGAAAATTCAAAATAATCTAGAAATAGGTGTATCTTATATACTATTTCCACAAACACCCAATTCACACAAAAATATATCATATAAGGAAAACATGTTAGCACTCTACGCTAGCATCAAATTTGTTCCATTTAACACTAGTTCAAAAAAAAAAAAAAAACTTTAAAAACTACTAAAATCTGTTTATAAATGACTGAACTTGGCCATGTGACCATTAGTAGTTTATTGCCAGTCATATATAACGTGACCAGATTGATGACTAAACCATTTTTAGTCATTTATTTATTATTTTGATTGATCAATTTGGTAGTATATTTAGTCATTGATTCTTGTAATTTGGTCACTTATTTAGTCATTTTTTTCACTGATATATTTAGTCATTGATTGTTGTAATCTGGTCACTTATTTAGTCATTTTTTATTCACTGATATATTTATCTGGCCACTTATTTAGTTGTTGGTTTAGTAATTGATTTTTGCAATTTGGTCACTTATTTAGTCACTTTTTATTCATTGATATATTTAGTCATTGATTGTTGTTAGCCGGTCACTTATTTAGTTATTTTTATTCATTGATTTATGTGCATTGGTAGTGTATTTAGTCATTAATTTTAATCATCATTTTGATCAATTTGGTAGTATATTTAGTCATTTTTATTCACTGATTTCACTAGTCATATATCTAGTCATATTTATTCACTATTCATTGATTTCTGTCAAATAGTAGTATATTTAGTTAATTCAATTATTAATTGATGTCAATTAGTAGTATATTTAATCATTTTAATTGACTAATATTTGAGGATTCAAGCATAAAACACAAAAATACACATCAATCATCAATTGCACACAATAACACAATCATTAAGAAGGAAAAAATGGTGAAATTTATTAATAAAAGAAAGGTGTTCTAGTTACAACTTAGAAATAGAGTATTACAATTATTATTTTCAGTCACAAGACTAAAAATTTGATTTACTATATTGCAAAAAAATGACTACAAGAAAAAAATATCTCCAAAAAAATTTTGCAATGATGGAAACACATGCTTGAAGCCCTTCAATGCGAGCACATGCCCCTTTCATCTCTTAAAACTTCTACAACATGGGCAATCTTTCTAGAGCAACCTATAACATGTATAATTCAAGGAGAGTGTTGATCGTGTACCATATATAAAGCTCTCTCCTTCAATGTAGACAACAATAACCCAACTAGAATCTTTTATCCTTATTATGCAACATTCCATTTGATATGAGCAACATGGTGTTGCCTTTTCTGACATGAATGAAGTTGTGCCTGAGTACAACCAAAAAAAATACTATTAGTCTCAATTTAGAAAGAATAAAAGTGCATTGTATATTTCAAGTTTACAAAAGTAATTCCAAACATAGAAAAATGATAAATCAATTAAAAAACTATAGCCTTTTCAATAATTTCCTTAAATAGAGTGTTCAACATAGGCCTAGAATATACATATTGAACCCTTGATTTCAGAACCTTATTCAAAATTTAAGAAAGGTGATATGCTCAAATTATAGAATAAAGGCTATCAACACTAACCAGACTGGAACAACATTATCAATAGAAATTTCTTGGAAACCAATCCCAAGAATGCCATAAAACTTGGATAACAAAAATGTCAACCCTGGTTCATGTGTTGTCTCAATAAAGACCTGCACCATGAAAGAATCCATTTATACATAAATTCCAAATTAAGTTGATGAGAAAAGATCTTTCATATGCAACTGAGAAGCCTTAACAGCCAAAAATTGCTAACATGATATTTCACAACAAGTTTCCCAACTATTACATCATATTTACTTAAGAAATTGGATATTGATCCACTACCATATTGGATCTCAAGGGATTATCGTTCACAAACAAAACATGATATATATTAATTGTTTAACAACTTCCTTAATATCCCCATGTAATTAGACTAAACTAAGAGAGGTTGAGAGTTTGAAGTAGATTACCATCTTCTTGGTATGTGCTCGACTTTGATCATGACTTGTATCTTGAATGAAAATAGCAAGCTAGCTACACTGTAAAAATATTGTTAATCATTGTTAGAAAAATAACCACAAAGTCCTCTTTAATTAAAATAATCCTTCTAGATATTTCAAGACAAGATATTTCAGTTAATTTCTAAGAGAGCTATTTTCACTATCCAAACAACCATCAATCTATTTACTGCATATAATTTCCTAGAATTCAGAGTTTGAATGCAATGAAACTAACCATAATTACCAAAGTTTTGAAACCAAAATGTAGTACAAAATAAATTGTTTGATATAAAATGTGTTTTGATAAACCAGATATACTCCTGATATATTGATTTAAATAACAAGGAAAGAGAAAACTGGAGACAACAAGATAACATTCATTAATTCACTTCAACAAACAATTGAAACCAAAATTTGACTACCAATTATAACTTCATTCTATTGATCTTAAAAAATATTTTACAATAATTTTCAAAATTTTCTCCTGACTGACATGTCAAAAAGTGTCTATTTAGTTACCCACTTTTAACATAAATCGAAAAGTCATAATTATTATTGTTTACATAGGATTACATAAAAGAAATGAAAGATGAGAAATGGAGATAAATGCTCAAATGTTGAAAGCTAGAGCACTCACAAGATACAAAAGTCTGAACTACTCATCATAAGGCACCCACAATCATTTAGATCTAGCAAGGTCCTCTCTCCATGATAGTATTTGCAAGGCTTGGTACTTCACTGCAAGACCTATTCTTTTGGGGGAGCTAGATATGTCTGCTCCAATTGGTACACTATGTAATCATGAGGCCATTTATGCTCCTTGATTTTTTTTTTGTTGGCCAAGTGACTCTTCCATATTTTATTTAATAACCCTTTCCTATCTATGATGAATTTTGAGTATCTAGCATCCAATGCAATTATTTCATCCAAAGTTAAATTCAGGAGGTGAATATTTATGTCACCATCCTTCTATAAATTAGTGAGACAATTGGGAACAATTTTGCTAAAATCATCTATCCAATCCTTGAAGCCTTTCAATTTATCATCATCCCTTAGTATCTTAGCCACAAACCACTGCTTTAGTGTGAAATGAATCCATTATTGCCTTGATCTTTTGGCCTTCTGTAGATATGTACTAAAATTCATCTATGACCATTCAGGCCATTTTCTTAGTAGGCTTTAAAGTTGCAGGGGGCTCAACACTCCTTTATAAAATTTTGCACAAATTCATTAAGGTGTGATGTACAAGTTGCCATTTCTTGAATAAGGGGTCCAATATAGGTACATGGACCTTTATCTGATCAAATGCATGTGACAAGGAGACATAACATTTATACACATTTTCCAATTTTTCCACAATCAATTTAACCCTATGCTCCAAGATCTATTCCAATACCTTGAGGGTTTCTCTCTTTTCTCTTTCCTTTGTTTCTTCATTAGTCTTTTTCAACTTCTCAATTTTTTATTTTAGCACATTCACTTGTTCAATAGTGATTGCACCTATATCAGTCTAGATGGTAGGGGGATGGTATACTATTAATTATATGCTTTGAGAAGGACCTTCTCCCTTCAACTACTCTTTCAATTTCACATTTTCTATGAATAACCTATTCAATTCATCATTCAGATCAGTTTTTTCTTTCGCATATTCTACCAATCTAAGATCCATAGCTTTAACTGTATCCCTAATAAACATTGCTAAGTGAATTTTCATAGTAGCTGCCTCCAATGCTGATGTGTCTTGAAGTGTCTTTACCATGGTAGTCCCTCTCATTTCTTTTACAACATCAAACAATCTTGGATTTTCTGTTCTTTTTTGCTCTGTCCAAAAGGCTAGGGTTTGAAGTCTTGGATTGTAACCCATGCCACTCATTCCCTCATCTGAATTGAATTCAAAAACCAAAATGGGATCTTCTTAGCTTCTTACTTGATCTAGTAAGAATATCTTTTCTAACTCCATCCCAAGAATAATTAGTATATTGCTTTCTAAGACCAATTTTCTTGCTTCTTGGGGGCTAACAATAATTTCATTAATCTCGAGTTCTTCAAAAGTGTGGGAAACAATATATTCATGTTGTGATTCCTCAGTGCCCATCTTATTAATTTGGAGTCTCTCCTCAAATTCATTCATTTCATCTTAAACCAAAAATCCTTAAACTTAAGATTTTGAATAAATTCATCATCTTCAATAAATCTAAGGGCAACAATCACCCTTTCATCATCATGCAATTCTTGATCATTAGCCCATGTACATCCACTCTTTCTTCTAGTTTATGAGCACCAGTTACAAGCTTAGGTGGTGGTTGATCAACTTCATCATCTTTAAAATTCAAAATTACATTGGCTACCTCTTCAGTATCCCCACTCCTTCACTTATTTCATATGCCACTAAGGAGGCCAATCGATGTGTCTTCTTCCTTTTAGGACTTGTTTTCTCAGGGGATGCTTCTAATTGTGTTGTGGCAGTGTCTGGTAGGGGCTATATGATTATAATACCACTTGGTTTGATGGGAAGCTTGGAGGGTTTTGAAGATTGAACCTTAGGTTTCTTTTATGGTTCAACATATAATCTTTCAAAGTTGTCAATTATTAAGTTCATCCTTTTGATAGGATCCCCTTCTTCAACATAGAATCCTTGGAATCTAGTATCCCTTTTCTTCTTCTCCTCCTCAAGCCTCTTTATGATTTCCCACTTCCTCTTTCTCTAAAAAACTTCATTAAATGTAAAGCAATTTCTTATTACATATTCTTTGTAATCCATTACATGGGTAATCCCAGCATTAGTGAGAAGTGTCTTCTTTATAAAATTTAATATGCCCTTTAGGATCAAAGACCCTTTCTCCTCGTGACTTTAATGAATACTTCAAATTCAAAAAATCCTACAGTTCTTCAAGAGTTTCAAAACCTATGGATAGCTCCTCACATTTAGTTAGGTTAGGGAGGAATGTCCCCTTTTTTGTCTTTTCATAACATCCTACCCCATCCATAACATTTTCCATATACAAATTTCTAAAAATGAAATTTGAATAGAAATAAATTTAGGTAAAAAATGTGGGGCTTGAGGACACCCATAGACCCTTATTACTATTTGGTCTGCTAAGAAGACCCACTCATTGAAATTGTGAGTGTGTCCCTACTCTAGCTTCAATTTTGAAGGTATTAATACTTGCATGATTTTATTATGAAATCTTGGTGAAATATAACCACGAGCGGTCATGACCTTTATTATGAAATCATCATGAAATATTACATAATCACTATTTTTACATCTACTATCCCAAATGTAACACTAGTTTTCTAATGGAAACCTATTCCCTTCATCAACAGTCACTCAAGTAAACACATTCTTTTAGTCCATCTATTTCTATTTATGTACAATATTAAATGACATAACAAAGAGTATTTCCTAAAAGTGATGGGAGCTAAGTTCTCTCTTACTTGCAAAGATACCTCATCTAGCCCTTTCTCAATTTCAGCAACAAATTCATATTCAATGTTGACTTTAGGATTTTGTATCTTCATTGTCATCATCATGAGATAGGTTGGCATCCTCTCTTCAACATCTATTCCAAGCACTTGGCAGAAAACAAAATAAGTTATTTTGAAATATACTTAGAAATCTTCTATGGAAAATGGCTCAATTTTGGAGGAGGAAATAGGTATCCTCCTATTGTTTACACACCTTTTCATGTGTAAAGTAAGTTCATCACTATTGTACATTTTTCTCAATCTCCTATAATCCTCCTCACTTATGTCCAAGTCGATCTTAGTGATAGATTTATTGTTTAACATAAAACACTCTATAATTGCTTCTTTAGTCAGCACCACTAATGGTGCACCATTTGGAATTATTATAGTCGTAGTAGCCAGGTGATAATATTGTGCCAATACTTTAATAAACTCAACATCTAGGAAGACATTTGGGACTATCAATTTGGCCAAATCTAAGGTCCAAGGATTCAAAACTAGAATCTTGTCATCCCTTTTTTCAGAGAAGTACTAAAACATATCCCACCCTGAGATAGGGATAATTGGGTCTCTACATCCATGTCCTTTATCTCTAAATGATTTTTGGAATCCTTTTTTTATAGAATTAGGCAACACATCTAAAATGGATTGTTGCAAGGACCTCTTCTCTCTTTTAAAATCTATGGACTCTTCCTTTTTACTCGCAAGTTGACTTCTTTGGGTGGCATGATGAATAATTTACTCCTTTATTTCTTTAAGCATCTAGTTGTAGAAGAAAATCTAGCTCTAATACACTTGCTACAAAGGGTTTCTATGAACTTACTCGATAAAATAATAGTTGCAGAGTCTTTCTACTTGAACTCCCTTACCTCTGGTATGCTCAGCTATGTGAATGATTTCAAAAATTTCATTGAGTCCCAAGTAATATTTTCTGCAAAGCTTAGTCACCTCACTATTAATTTCAATTTGTGCAAAATATTTTAGAATCTACCTATATTTTGAGTTTGAATATATGCCTTTGATCTTGGGAAATCAAATGGCGTAATCATTAAATGTTTTGATAGCTTGTATTGCAGTATCTCTCTATCATTTCAAGATCTTTGCAAGGTAGTTTTAGCATTCTTCCACCCCACGTACACCCCTTTGGACTTATTGGAACTGTAAAAATATGATGTTTTCACATATTGGTTTTAATCATAAACTTCTAGATTTGGTCCTATTGAATGCTTATTCCACTCACATTTTTCCATTTTTCCCCATTGAATCCATCGAGTCACGCATTTTTCATATTGAGGTCCATATCGGCATGGGTGGAGTCTCACCGAACTATATTTTTGATTCCCTTTCGGCCAGACTGGGCGCTCTCAGTATTGTGCCTTGGCGATCTTCTTTTGTTTCACTGAACGGTGTTTGGTCTTCAATGGACCGTCATGGCGAGCTTGATGTGTCTCCCTGATTTGTGTATGGAAGGATTCATCGGCGAGAGTCATGTGTGTCAGGTTGGTGTCTTACCAAATTTTGATTGTCTTTCCGAACAGGTGCATTTTGGGAGCTCTTCGGTGTAAGTTGGGACCTGTGACATGATGTTATGACGAGGTGTGTATGTCTCATCGACGGGTTACTAAAGGTTTATTTTGATTTGTTCTCGGCAAAGGGTTGGCTTTCTCTTAGCAAACAGGTGTAAGCTCGGGGTTTTCGGTATAATAAATATACTATATATAGCATCTCCTCGAGAGCGATAAGTCATAGCGACATACATGGGAAAGATTGACTTATCGGCGAGAGGGGGACTAATGTCACGATGACTGTTTGGTTCCAAGTGGACTTTCGGTGAAATAAAAAGAACTCTACATGGCATCTTCCCGAATGGTGGATGTCATGGCGAATAACGATTGAATTGCCTTCGGTAGGATGTTGCACTGTGTCTCGTCGACTGTTCACAAGTAAATAATAGAATTTCAAACACTAAGGCCAACATGTATAATGCTTGAGAGTCGTTGCTTGCCGGCTCAATTGGAGCCTGATATTTGTGCTGGGCTGACATGTGAGAATTTCCCAAATTCTACGGTGGCTGACATGAATTTGAAAGGATATGATTTCTAAGTGCTGGTGTATATATATGCACCCCGATTGTAATTGAGTGATGATGAGATTTTAGAATAGATAGATAGGGTAGATTAGGAATGGGCACAATAGAATAAAGTTATCATTCTGAAGACTATGTGCATGTTTTAAAATGGCGAATTCAATGGGAATCAGCTGGTGTGGCAGGTTATTTTTGGTATCAATTATCTGTTGAGTTTATTAAAAACTATTGCTGAAACTGTCTCCAATTTGATTTTTTTGGTTGTTTAAATTGGCATAACGAGTTTATGTTTAGTTTGTCAATGCACATTTGTTGTATTTGTGTGATTAATTAACTGGTTCTCTCAAGTAGAGATTAAATCCTTTTCGTTGATCACAATAATCAGGGAGATTCATCTCGATTATTAAAGTAGAGCTTAGTAGTCATAATCCTGCATCGTTTATACAAGTTATGAATAGATCATATGCCTGCAATTCGATCTTCTGCCAAAATAAGTTGCCCACTTTTGTTTCATTTGACTCCACATACCCAACAAGGCACTAGTCTCTGCAATTTCATTATTTGAACTCATTCAATCTCTTTTTATCAGTTAATTAAGCATTTTAGGATTTAGATCAAAAGATTTGCTATCAAGTTTGATTTCATTTTGTTCACTGTCATCTGCCATTGTGGATAAAGTATTTCAGAAGGATAATCATAAGATAAGTCTGCTCAATTCAAAAGGTACACCCACCTAGGTTTAGCAGCACCTAAAGAGTAGAAGGTTGAGTTCTCTTAGCCTTGTCTGTTACCCTGAAGTGTATCAAGAGATTGGCAGCCTCTTGAGGCATCTTTCCTGTGTTTTTGAGAGCTAACAGGACTCTCGTGAGACGTCAGGGTAATTCTAGTGGTTGAGTGACTATTCACCACCATACCACTCTATAATATCAAGACCGTTGTGGGGTAGCAGTATGGTAGGGTTAGCAATACCTTCACCCCATGCACACCCCTTTGGAATCCTATGGGAAAAATGGTTAATTCTAGTAGTTGAGTGGTTGTTCACCACCATATCGCAGTGTCACTGTTTACCCCTTGCGGGGTTGCAATTTACTTTAGTTGTTAACATGTTCTCACTGCCACCCTGTAGTATTCATATTTTGTTGTCATGGTATTATGGTAAGCATTTGTACATTGAACTATATGTCCCACCATCTCATGCATACCTCTATTGACTGTTGTGGTAGTGCGGTATTGGATTTTATTATGAATGCAATATTTTAGATATCATTTAATTAAAAATATTGAACAATTTTCTAATTTTGCAGTCTCTTAGTTTTAGTTTTTAGTGTCAGTAAGACCTAAGAGATCATTTCTTATTTTGTAATAAGGAGGATTAGTTCACCTAATGTTAATATATCTATATGTATTATTAAATCATAAATTTTTATTATATGTTTGCATCTAGAAAACATATAGGACATACAAGAAATTATATTCTATTAATGTTGCGCATGTTTCTGGATTAGATTGTGTGAGATTTTTTTGCATTAATGTTTTCGATCACACTCCATGATCTATCATTAGGATGAAAGAGCTCAAGGAGAAAAGGAGTTAGTTGCAGACCAGCAACCTAAATAGATAAAACAAGAGGGAGAGGAGAAAGTGTTAGAGTAAAGGTCTTAACTTAATTATGTTGATTAAGTTACTTTTATTCCTTTCTTAAGATTTCACGTTAGTTTGCATAAAGTGACATTTAATAATTATATTAATTATTAAATGTTATCCTATTAAGGCTTCTATTAGGGTTTTTCCTATTAGGGTTTTATTAGGGTTTGCATGATCTCCTTTTTATAAGGATTGATCCCATTGTATTTCATATCAATTCATTCTCTCATTCTCTTTGATATATACATTTTTAGTTTTCAGAGAACCCTTGCTTGTTTGTCTCCATCTCTTCTTTTGTGACAGGTTATTTGCATGCAGGTGATCTTCGGGGTTTGTGGTGTTGTATTTTCTCAACTCCTACATGGTATCAGAGTTCCACATCTGCTGCTTCCTGTTTTTATTTTGAAGATTTTTGGAGCTTTAAGGGTTTGGGGCTTGTTTTATTGATCTAGGGCACACCTATAATTTTGAAGCATTTTCAGCTCAAACAGACATCGCCATTGCATCCGCAGCGGTCCAAAACCCCTAAATCAACTGTTTATTCATCCATTTTCGACAAAGTCAAAATTTGAAGCAAAATTTTTTTACAACTACAACCGTACGGCCGTCTTTTGTGCGCGGATTTGTACAAAATTACTATTAAAAAAAGTATATTTTTTTCAGATTTTATTTTCCACCTATTTTCGGAAATTTTCGTTAAAAAAATCATTTATGCCAAAACATTCATTGTAAATTTTTTGATACAGTTTTTTAGCCGAAAAAGCAAAAAAAAAAGGGAGGCGGATTTCACGACTTGTAAGGCCCTAAATTCTCAAGAGGTGTGATTACTTGTCACTGGTCTTTGCTCAGGACCACGCAGAGCTGGGTACCTCATGATCCCCTCATTGGAACTACGCCCACATGGAGCTCTGGTGGGGTGGGCCACGTGCCTCTTACCAAAAAAAAATTAATTTTTTTTTTTGCATTCTCACTTTTTTATGATTTTTTTTAAATCAAATGTTTTTTTATTTATTTTTTTAATATAAAAAACAATTTTTTTCTGTAATAGTCCAATCGCACTTTTATGGTGATGGTCGTTTGGCCGTCAAATTTAACACAGTGTTTTTGCTACGACGGTTGTATGACCGTCAAATTTAACCCAGCACTGGTTTTTTCCCTCTTTGGAGCTGATTTATTCTAGAGGCGGTAACTTGGGCATACAATATCGGTTTTTGGCAAATGAGATATCATCAGAAAGCTGGTTTTCTCATTTTTCCAGTGGTGTGGGTCTCATCACATCTATTTTTCGTTGGTGCATTCTACAACCAGTTGAAGACAAAGGGGCTATTTTCAGTCTCAAGCTCATAACTTTTGATCAGTTTCTCTGTTTTTCACAATCTCAGTGGCGTTGGAACCATATTTTAGGGCTCTTTAGTTTCATCCATGTATTTTTTCCATATTTCACTCCAGGTATATTTTATTCAGTTATTTGTGTTTTCACACTCTGGTGGATTACCTAGACATATTTGCTCTTGGAAACTTTTTATTCACATGGGATGTTTTGTTCTTGGCTGTTCTTCATGTATTTCCAGCATTTTGTCCTTTGAGGACATTTTGAGCATCATTTGTAAGCTATCTTTTATGTAAACGCACTGAGATAAAGTGCCACACTATTGTACATGCATCCTTTGGGATTTTGCACATAAGGTTGTGCCATATTTTGTACTCGCACTGATATTATAAAGTGCCATGAGGAGTTGTGTAATTTGCTTTTGTTTTTCCATCACATCTTTGTCCGGTGAGTATCTCTCCACGACGACATTGAATCCATACTATGGGGGGTTGTGTAGTTTGCCTTTGTTTGCCATCACACCTTTTTCCGGTGAGTGTCCCTCCATGATGACCATGGATCCATATGATTCTAGCCTCATGCATGTGTGCTTTGTTTTGCACACCACTTTTTCAGTTGCAAGTGCTATCTTGCGCACTTTCAGATGTATCTTCTTCTTCATGCACTACAGGGTGTTTCACATCATTTCAGTGGATCTGTCAGGCTCTCCCAGTTCAGCATTATGGAGGGGTATTATACTGTTCATGCTAATTCTTCCTTGGTTTCGCCTTGGAAGGGATCTTCCATTCTCAGTTGATCAGTGTTTCAGACTATTGGTTCTTGTGCCATCTGTATCTTCGTTCCAGGTGTTTGCCTTTGTTTGCCATCTGATTCGAGTAGTGTCGTATGGGCACTTATGCAGATTGTTGTCTTCTTGTTCCTGATCATCCTATCTTCAGCGGAGGTTCTTCAACACCATAGCAGTCATCTTTCGACAATTGTTTGCAGCTTCTTCTGCTTCAGTGATGTTCTTCTTCTTGGCCTTTTGCATCTTTTTTTGGAGTAGAGCTTTTTCCCATGAGGTTTTCTCTATTTCTCCATTTTACAGAGATTTGGTTGTATTTGGGTACCTGATCTGGCCTAGTTGTTGGGACCCATGTTTGCCTTCTTGCATTGTAGTTACCTTTGCTTTTCTGCATTTGTTTGTAGCTGCACTGTTGCTCATCTTAAGGGGGGGTGTTAGAGTAAAGGTTCTTAACTTAATTATGTTGATTAAGTTACCTTTATTCCCTTCTTAAGATTTCACGTTAGTTTGCATAAAGTGACATTTAATAATTATATTAATTATTAAATGTTATCCTATTAGGGCTTCTATTAGGGTTTTATTAGGGTTTGCATGATCTCCTTTTTATAAGGATTGATCCCATTGTATTTCATATCAATTCATTCTCTCATTCTCTCTGATATATACATTTTCAGTTTTCAGAGAACCCTTGCTTGTTTGTCTCCATCTCTTCTTTTGTGACGGGTTATTTGCATGCAGGTGATCTTCGGGGTTTGTGGTGTTGTATTTTCTCAACTCCAACACCAAGTCCCAACAAATTTCTGCCTTGGAAACTCCACTCTTACTCAACAAAATAGAAGTTGATGATTTAGTAAAAATGAGGAGTAAGTTTGGAATGTTGGATAGATGGATTGACAAGCTTAATCAAGAAGTGGGTGAAGTGCTAGTAAATAGTTTTGAAATCCATAAAACAACAATTGAGTTGATAGAGGAAATGGTTCATCATATCAAAACTCTAGGAGAATAGGAGGATGAATATAGGGGTTATGTTCAAAAAATGAAAGATATCAGTAAGTTGCCAAAATCAACTCTTCTAGAGCAATCAATCCTAGAAGAAGATAATGAAAAATTCTTGGAAAAAGACTTAAGCATAATCCAGTTTAGGTCTAATTTCATATATAAACATAGGAATGAAATTCAAGATGCTAGTAAAGACTTGAATGAGAAGCTTGAAGAACTAGAAGTTGTAGTATCTATTTTAGTCAATGTAGACATACCAATTAAAGAAGGCATGCCTTTGGATCAATTGAAGGTGAAATGGAAAAATAGATTTGTGCCTTGATCTATCATTTTTTTTCTATTTATTTAAACCCCCTCATTAAACATAGATTGATGAATCTGACATAGTTTGTATTCCTTATCACCAAAAAATGCCCCTTGAATATTACAATTGCATTGGCCAATTGAGTGACATCACAAAATTGAAAACCAACTAAAAGGACCTTGGAAGTTAGGCTACTATATGTTGTCTTTCTTTTTCAAGAGAAATAGAGTAGAAATATTCTTATTTTTTTAAGTTGTTTGTGTCATTTTGACCATCAACATGTGTATGTGTGTATGTGGTGTGTGAGCATGAAGTGTATATGAAAAATGTGTGAATAAAGATCAGATCATCTAAATGCAGAGAAGAGTGTGAAGAAGGTTGAGCGAAGTACATTTGTGCCTAACCGGAATTGTAATTAGGCTTAAGAAGAAGCTAATTTCACAGTTCATTTTTGTCAAATGGATTTAATCTGATTGTCTTATGTAAGGTAGTGAGCCTTCCCTTGAAGCAGTGAGCTCTAGACTATGTGCCTGAATGCATGTGCATTCCCTATTCAATTCTTTCATTATACTTCTAACAGGGTATAATCTTGTAGAATAACATCCACCATGGTTTTTCCCCTAACAAGGTTTCCATGTATAAAAATCTTGGTGTTCATGTGTCTCTGATGTGTTGTTGATTTATACTTTCACTGTTTATTATCAAATTTGAGATTAAAGGTTGTTTAAG
Organism: Sequoiadendron giganteum; assembly: GCA_007115665.2. Lineage (NCBI taxonomy): Eukaryota > Viridiplantae > Streptophyta > Pinopsida > Cupressales > Cupressaceae > Sequoiadendron > Sequoiadendron giganteum. The sequence continues at coordinate 631,056,568 of CM021101.1, forward strand.
GTTGAATAAGTTTAATTTATGTAACAATTGATTCACCCCCCTCTCAGTTGTCTATCCTTGTTTTTCCAACATGCATTTCCAAGGTTGTGATAAATGCATTTGCATCTTCATACGATGATTTAGAATTGGATTCAAACTCAAAGGATTTATAGTTTTTCTTCTTTTTCTCCTCTTCACAGTATTTCTAAAAATGTCTGAATTTCCCATAGTTCCAGCATTTAGCCTTGGATTTTTTACCAAAAGACTTAAATATCTTCAAAGACTTGGACTTAGACTTCTTGTCCTTTTTCTTTCCTTTCTCCTTCAATCTACCATGAATAGATAGGGCCTCCTCATCCATCTCATAAGATATCCTCTACATCTCTTCAAACAATAGAAAGGAAACCACATCTTCCATCTTGAAGGTGGTCTGAAAAGTTTGGAAAAGAACATAACAAAAGCATGAAATGGTCCTCATCTTTAATATTCACACCAATAGAACCTAGTTGAGCAACTAGCATATTAAATGAATTATGTTGATTGCAACTGATCCTCCTTCCTCCATTCTTAGAGAATGCAATTTATTTCTTGGGAATAGCTTATTTACCAAGGATTTCCCTTGATAAATATCACAAAGCTTCTTCCAAAGACTAGTTGTAGTCTTCTCCTCATGGAAATTCATTAGCACATAATTAGCTAAATAGAGTCTTATCAAACCCTTGGCTTTTTGATCCATTAGGTTCCAATTCTCTTGTGAGGTTGTTGTTGGTTTTGTACTAGATATTACAACCCATAGATCTCTATTTATGAGCATATAATCCATTTTGAGTTTCTGCAACTCAAAATTATTGCCATTGAATTTCTCCATCTCTATTCTTTTGGATGTGCTTTCCATATTAAAATTATAAACATGATTATAAATCTCTCTCTTCTAAACCTCCACTGAATCTAGATAAGCACAAAAATCCCTTCAAACCCAAAAATGATAACAAAGTTGGATAGACTTTGATACAAATTGAAAGGAAAGTTGAGTGTGTAAACACTTTCCTAATTCAAATCAATCAAGAATGGGTTTCAAAACTTTGTTTCATAATCCTTTAACTTTTATAGTTAACATTCAAGATTGCACATGCATATAGTTTTTTTTTCAGATTTAAGGAATTAAACAACACAACACAAAATTTATGTGAGAAAACCCTTTCTGAGAAAAACCTAGACACCAAAGCACAGATCAATTGTATTACAGAAAAAATTATTACATACAATGTCTTACAGTTTATGCTCTTGCAGGTGTTGATTTACTGTGATACAATATTCTAGAGTGAATCCAATAACTTAAAATTATATAGATATAACAATCACAAGATTCTACATCAAATGCGCTAAGAAATCAATACATACTTCTCATATATGGGCATTGAACATTGTCATTTGCCAATCTCTTAGTTTTTGCATGCATGCAACTAAAATCAACAATATGCATGAGTCCCAAGTGGCCCGATTTGAAACCTATCAAACATGCATTTACATGCAACATGGAAAAATATGCAAGCACATGTAAGGATTTTGGCTCCAAAAATCAAACCTCATATTCTAGGCATCCCATAGAAAATAAAAAGTTAATTATCAATTTCAAACTCACCCAAGACTCCTAGTCACTCCAAGTGACAACTCAGTATTCGTTAAGAAACTTTCCCTTCCAAGATTCATCCAACAAGTCAAACACATGCCACATGGCATCATGGTGCACCTACTAGAGTTTTTCACAATTTTCAATGCTCAACTGAGCACCTAGGTGACAATAGTTACCCTTCCTTGCTTTCATTTTTCTGAAGAAATAAACTTTCACACAAGTGGACCATGACAATGCTTTCTTCCAAAATAAACTACCTCATGTCAACATGGCACTCATTTTAGAGGTCTAAACAATTTCCTTTTCCTAATGGATTTCCCATGTTACATGTCTCACATTTTTATGATTTTGCACCTTACATGTAGGATGCAAACTCTCTGCTAGGTCCCACAAAGTGACTTAGCAATTTAGAAATAATTATTTTTGCATTTTAATAAATAAAAAATAGAAACTTAGGGGAAAATAATTAATTAAATAATCATGGGACTCACTAAGGTTGGGACACCTTAATCCCAACAAATCTTAGGTATTCAAGAACATCATATTACAAAAGATATCCAATAACTAGTTCTTAATAACTTGGGTACAATTTTACTAAACCTATGTGACCTTGGTGTGATGAAAATTTCCTTTGTTGACTACATTAGAGTTTGGATCAACTATGTGACCCAAGGATTATGAGGGCCTAGAATAATATTATATATTATATTTGGTCTTCAAAAATTGTAAATGATTTCATGTCCCCTAAATTCATCCTCTTAGCTCCCCTTAGGACATTCTCTTACACACCCTTAAGCCATCCTCTTGCATCCCCTTAAGTCATCCTCTTAGCTCACCTTAATACATCCTCTTATTTCCCTTAAGTCATCCTCTTAACTCCCCTTAATCCATCCTCTTAGCTCCCCTTAATTCATATCCTAATTATAGAACTAATTTTCTCTTATAAATCATGTCTTCAATATATTCTTTTATTCTTAGTATTCCCTCTACATTATTCATTTTATATTAGTTAGTTGAACATCATATTAAATAAAAGGTATCAAATAACTAGTTTTAAAAAACTTGGGTAGTATTTTACTAAACCTATGTGACTTTCGTCTGAGGTCAATATTTCCTTTTTTAATTACATTAGAGTTGGGTTCAACTAGGTGACACAAGGATTATGAGGTCAATCCTTATAATAACTCTCCAATAAAACTCACCTTGTTACCTTATAATTTTTACCCTATTAAAGGAAACTAGCCTGTTCAAAATAAATCCCCTATCCAAATCTCCCCTAAAGTCTACCCTATTGGGAGGCTTCCTAAATATTGGATTAAAATTATTTAATAAATATTGAAACATTATTTGATCTCCAATATATAATAACTAGCAATGATAAAAGTACATCAACCTAAACAAATCAACCTTGACCTTGTGGTTCAACACAACACACATATAATGTACTTGTCCTTATTTCTTTCCACATGAATATATTAACATGAAAATATTCTACCTAAAGATATTTTCCCTTGTTAGAGATGTTACCTCACAAAATAAATAGATCCATAAGAACACGTTAGTCAAATCAACATAACATAAATATGAGTTTTAGGAGAATTTTCTAATTCTTTCATATATGTATTGATATTTTGTAATGAACTTATGATGGTGGTAAAAATATTGGGTGGTATAGAAGAAATAATAATAATATGAACAAAGAAGTGTGGTTTGGTGTATACTATGTAATATGAGTAGACAAAGGAAGGGTAAATCCCCTAAGCTTAAGACTTTGTTCAATCCATGTCTAGTCATGCTTATTATCATCCACCTAGCATTTAATTTTTATGTTGCCTTTGAATACACTTGGGAGTATTGATTACACCTTTTCTGTTGTTGGAATCAAGGAACATTGAGAGGGGGGCTGAATCAGTGTTTTGGACTTTTTAACTTTAATAGTCTGATCCTTAAAGCACTTATAACTTTCAACCAAAAGAAATATGCATGAACATAAGACAAAAATCCACAACACCATAAAACAAGGATTTTTATGTGGAAACCTTGTTAGGGGAAAAACCACGGTAGAGGTCAATCCACAATGTTATCTGAGTATACTCAAGATTTTTTACAAAATGAGAATGCACTTGCATTTAGGCACACTACCTAGAGCTCACTACTCAAAAATGAAGACTCATTGTCTTACAAAATATTCAAATTAGATCCATCTAAATATTTGAATTAGGAGAATAGCATCTAATAATGCCTGATTACAGTTCCAGTTAACCTCATTAGTCGATTTATTGACCTTCTATCTGATTTTTCTCTTCTTCTCTGCTCTTCTTCAATTTGCATCACAAATCCTTTTATGCACAAGTGAAACTATGCATAATCCTTCTAAAATTTATAACACAATACACAATTTGCATCTATATAAAAATGATATAATAGACCACTTATAGATATCTACAACTAAATATTTAATCACTACATGTCGGCTCCAACAAGAATATGAAAATATCTACAAACTATTGGCTCAATGCCTAATTAATTCTCAATGCACACCAATGAAATTTGGCCACAACATTGTGATGAAAAAGGTCAACATGTTCGAACACAAAAAACACTTAAACAATTATTGCTCAAATATCCGCAACATATTATATGCACCAAGGTGGCCTTCATGTAGTGTTAAACAAAAAATAAATCAATTGTATCTCCTAACCTACACACGGATTGATACGAGGCTCTAGGATTCAAGAATAATAGAGATAATATACCAAAAAACCTTCCTTGAGATCCACAACTCAAAAGGATAATAGAAAATTGCATGTGAATCATTGAACACAATTTTTTTGGATGCTTTGTTCTAGCTTGATAGTTAATTACAAAACTTCAATCTGACTCCTGGTATGAGAAAATTTTGACGTGTGGATCAAATCACTAAGTGTCTTTGACTTCTGGTATCTTTCCAACAATCTCCCCCTTTGGCATTGATGGCAAAACTTAGTGAAAAATGACTAAGTGTCGGATTAGTACCAACATGAATACACTACCACCCATAAAAATTCAAAAACACAACTCACCATGAGATGATTAAGGAATTTTTTACTATCCCATTCTCCCCCTCTAAGATTAATGGAAAAGGAGGGAATCTGCATACCAAAAATCAAACAAAAATTGCTATGAAAAAACTACATGTGTACAAACAGGCTTCTACAACTTACATAAACTTTAATAGATCTACAAAATTGTTCTTCAACAAGCTCAAAATCGTGTCCCAACCCTTCTTGAGACTCTCCAAGATAGTCATGTGACCATAAAATAAGTAATATTGCATCTCTGCAGATTCAAGTTTCGACGGATCACTGACTACCATAGCATCTTGTGCTTCCTTCAATGCACTCAACATTGTTTCCATATTAGGACCAATTAGTCCTCTAAGCTCACAAACCCTTTCAACTATTTTACCTTCTTCATGCTTAAAATTTTTGATCTTTTCAAGAAGGGATATAACTTGACCTTCTTGATTTCCAACGGAGATGGTTAGAGGATCAAATGCTTGAGGGATATCTACTAACTATTTCTCACATTCTTTCATTTTATTTTTAAAGTCCTTTGTGAACTTAGATAAAGATAGACATGACTTATAAATGTTACCACCTTCAGACAAAGCACTTTGAATATTCTTTACACAAGTAGCTAACATAGATTTATCATTAGCTATCATCCTTTTCAACTTACTGAACCTTTTAGCATCAAACTCCTTTTGTACCTTATCCTCACCTGAATTCTCAAGGGACTCAAAATGGGCGCTTACAAAATTAATAAGTTTCTTTAGCTCACAAGAGGGAGAACAAGATGGATCCTTAACATGAGAAGGCATGATCTTCTCCAGAATACTGGATGCAAGATTCAACAACTCACTATCTTTAATATATGATTTCAAAATTGCTTCCCTTGCCTTGTTCTAAGTGAATGATGCTACCTTCAGATTCTGAATAGGGGATAAAGTGTCCAAGTTGATAGGAAATTTTACTAGTTCACAATCAAACTCTTCGTGTTGTTCTTCCAAAAATTCCTTCACTGCCTTTGTAGTGTCTCTTAATTTCCATGAACTTCCTTTACTTCAACCTTCTTTTCCTTAATCACTATTTCCTCAGCTATAGATTCTTGCTTGTCTTTAGGATTCTCAACTTCTTCAATTGACACAACTTGAGGAGCTTCAGTCTCCATAGGAATTTTAGTATCATGCATATCAAGAGGATTTAGAGTGTCCTCAAATGTATCTTCTTTTCCCTCTTCTACTACCAAACCAGATGAAACATCTCCATCATGCACTTCTTCAAAAACAACATTGATTTTGTTCCTTAACAAAACTTCGTTTAGAATTTTTTCTATTTATTTTTCAACTTCTTCAGTCTGACCAATCATAAGCTTTTTTCCTCTTGTTTTTCTCTTGAAATCCTTTTTACCACCATTCAGAATTGACTTCATTTCCTCAATAGACATCACCAGACATAAATTTGGAAGAATGTTCTCTCTCAATTTCTCATCTTCAGTTCTTGCATTCACTCTCCTCATTTCTAAAACTTCATATAGAATTTTGGGTAGTGCAGACATTAGTTAAATACGAGCCTTATTGAAATTATTCAAGTACTTTATTGAAGCTTCTTCAAGAAATCTTTGATTGGTATTGTCAAAGGTGTCATACCATTCATGAAGAGGCCTAAGATTACCATACTTAATCAATGCATTCTCATCTTCTTTTATAGACATGCCTATTTTGTTTGGTTTCATCTTTTTCTTTCCTTTCTCTTCATTGGAGGGCTTGTCCTTAGAGAATATTGTTTCCTTTTTACCTTGATGCTTAATTTCTCACTTCTTCATTAGATTTTGTTTCCTCATCATCCTTAATTGCAACATAAAATCTTTTTATTTTATCTTTCTTCCTTTTTCCTTCTCTCCTGGATGACTTCACTTGAGCCTTCTCAGGGCGTGAATTCTTTATAGGAATGGATGGGAGAGTAGAGCTTTTTGTAGATCTAGTTTGGGCAGAGGATGTTGCCAGACTAGTAGATTCAGTTCTAGCTATATCTCCTGCTTCAAATTGATCTCTCTTTCTTCTAGATTTTCTCACAACTTCTACAAATATACCCATGCTCTTAGCAAAGTCTTCCACTTCTTTTCTTACTCTCCTGAATATCATAGGTTTCCTTAGTTGATTATGCACTTGTATATCCTTCTCTAAAAATATACCAAACCTTTCTTCTAATGGATCCCGAGGTTTACTCAAAAAATTTTTACCATACATTTCTAAAATATGTTCTTCAACCTCATAGCCCATTGGCATAATCCTCATTGTTCTAGGATCTAAAACTTCCATCAAGCATTGATTAATGTCAACCATAAATTAGAAAGTGTCTTTGTACTTCTCCACAATAGATGTGGGAATTCTTTCTCTTTCTTGCATTACACTCTGAAAGTTCTTGAAATAACCCCAAATTGTAGTATTCCTTGTCTTACTATTAGTAAATCTATGCAAGATATCTCTAATTTGAGAAGCTATACGTTTCTTACCTTACCATTGTAATTTTCCAAATCCTGTAACTTCATTCATAAAGTAAAAGAACAAACACAACAAAAAATTACCATATTTGAAGGAATTCTTCTTATCTTTCTTGATTTTACCTAGATTCCCCATAAATTGGCTTCTGAGTAACTCTCATAGATCATACTCTGCATTCTCCTTCACCATCCGATATGCTCCATAGATAGCTATACCAGATATAGAATTATCTTGACTAGAATGATAGATTTTGTAACTAATGACAATTGAGGAAAATATGACGTCCACATGAATAATACCATCAATTATCATAACTCTTTTATCATACACTGAATGGATTGCATCAGTAACTGTCTGATTCTTCACGAAATTCAAGAATGACAACCCACCAGAGGAATTTAAACCAGCAACAACGCTTATGGATTCTTTTGTAATCTTAAAAGGTTGACTCAACCACATAAAATCAACATGAACTCAACTCAAAATATACCGAACCCACTCACTTTCTTCAAACACGGGAAATTTCACAATCTGCGTGAATTTCTTCTCCTCTAGGATTTTGAATTCAGGTTTAACACAAAAATCCTCCCCAATAATATGTTTGGAATAAAAATTCAACAACTGGGAGCTCCCTAACTCCTCAATGTTTGCATGAATGTATACCCTAATGTCTTCAATATGTAAGATGTCATACAGAACATACGAAAATGCACCTAAGGGGTCTATCTCAATAGATTTGGAAGGATGCCACTTGAATTTCAAATGGGTTCTATCCTTGATATCAACTACCAATGAAGCATCCATTTTCACAAATTCAAAAGTTCACAAGTTTTCCCGATAAATACCTTTTTCGCTAGTTTGGGGTTTGATTGCTGAATCACCTTCACACTTTAATCTTCACCAAATTTTGTCAAATTTTGCTTCAGAGCTCTCCAAACTTCTTCTTCTCAAAGTGTAAAGTGAAAAATGAAGAATAGAAATGACCTTTTATCATTTGCACACCTAAATTTTTGTCGCAATAAATGCCTTTTCCCTAACTCATCTGGATACCCTGTTTCCATACTTTGTGAAAGATAACTCTTCTGCAGAAATTTAACTCTACATAAATACTCTCTCCAACTATTTTAACATCTATGGATCATCAATGCAATTATTGCACTCATCCATATCTTGGTACCAATTACCGACAAGGGGTTTGAAGGATTTTATTGATAACTCCCCCTAGGCTAGAGGCCTTAATCTAATTCTCGGAGGAATTACCAAAATCTGGTGTTGGTGTAGAATCATTTCCTACAACAAAGGGATTCTTCTTCACCCATATCTTCTTCATTTTCTTCCTGATCTCACCTAAAGTGACTTTCCCTTTTCCCTTTTCATCCTTCTACATGTTTCTCCTTTGATTTATCAGACCATTTCTGCTTCTACACAATCTAGCAATGTGATCAAATCTGTTATTGTTGTAGCATATCCCATTTCTTTGTCCAAACCAGTTGTTCCATTGATTTTCTCTTGATTTGCACTGGTTAGCAATATGGCCAAATCTATTGCATGTATAACATCTAACATCTCTATAAAATTTGTTCATCATATTTCTGCATTCATTTGACTTAAGACCATACTTATTGAAATTAAAAAACTGACTGGAGGATGATGGACCATTTGAATTCATTTTACTTCTAAATTGAGAAGCCATATGACCAAATTTATTGCAAACAAAACAATAACCATTGAATCTTTGAGCATTAGGTTGTCTTACTAGATACCTTCCAGCTTTGTTCATCTGATTTCTTTGCCTAAATCTCCTTTGTCTGGATCTGGAACTTTCTCCTTCCTCATATCCAAGACCTTGCTTGTCACCTTCTATCCTCTGAATTTTAATCAGTTCATCAAGCTTGGCTGAGCTAATATTGAACTTCTCCTTGAATTCATTTGCAATAGCAAGTTCATCTCCAAGATCATCAATCTTCTTTTCAAGCTATTCTTCATTATTCCTAGATTGTTCCAATTAAAGCTCCAACTAATTGAATCCATCAGTAGTTCATTTGCATTCTTCAGATTTCACTTTCAAGGACTAAGCAAGATTCTCTACATTCTTCTTTCTGTCTTTAATCTCCTTGGTCATCCTCATCATAATAGATTCCATCTCATGCTTTAGGACTATATTATCTTTGGTAATATTTTCACATTCTTCTATCTTTTCCTTCAAGGGTTGACTCAATTGTTCATATTCAATGCTCTTAGTGTCTTTCTACTTGATCTGATCAAAGAGTTCCCCTCTCTTCCCCCTGGACATATTGATTTAATCTTTCAATGACCCAATGAATTTATCAACATTCATGATATTTTCTTGAAATTATCAGACTTCAGATTTTGATTGATCAAGATCATCTAGGGCCACCAAAAGTTGTTGTTCAAGACTGCTTGAATCCATTGAATTACTTTCTCAGATCTTCCCCAACTTGTTAAACTTATTTAGAGGAACTAGGCTTTGATACCAATGGTTAGAATCAAGGAACACTAAGAGGGGGGGTGAATCTGTGTTCTACACTTTTTAAGTTTATTAATCTGATCCTTAAAACACTTATAATATTCAGCCAAAATAAATATGCATGAACATAAGAAAAATAACCACAACACCATAACACAAGGAGTTTTACGTGGAAAACTTGTTAGGGGAAAAACCATGGTGGAGGTCAATCCATAATGTTATTTGAGTATACTCAGAAGATGTTTTACAAAATGGGAATGCACCTGCATTCAGGCACACTACCTAGAGCTCATTGCTCAAAAATGAAGACTCACTATCTTACAAAATATTCAAATTAAATCCATCTGAAGATTTGAACTAAGAGAATTTAGCATTTACTAATGCCTCATTACAATTTAAATTAGGCTCATTAGTCAATTTATTGACCTTCTATTTGATTCTACTCTTCTACTCTGCTCTTCTTCAATTCACATCACAAATCCTTTTATGCACAAGTGAAACTGTGCATAATCCTTCTAAACTTTTCAACACATTGCACACTTTGCATCTATATAAAAATGATATAATCGATCACTTATATATATCTGCAATTAAATATTTAATCGCTACATGTCGGCTCCAACAAGAATATGAAAATATATACAAACTGTCGGCTCAATCCATAATTAATTCTCAATGTGCACCGACCAAAGTCATCCACAACATAGTGATGACCAAAATCAACATGTTCAAACACAAAAACAATTAAACAATTATTCCTCGAATATCCACAACATATTATATTCACGAAGTCTGCCTTCATGCACTGTTAAACAAAAAATTAATCAACCAGATCTCATCAATTGCACATGGATCGATACAAGGCTCTAGGATTCAAGAATATCATAGATTATATACCAAAAAACCTTCCCTGAGATCAAGGTCTATGCATTCTCTAGCTCCGGAAGGTTCTCGGTTTGTGGCACATGCTCAGTCATATGATGATAACAACATGAGTCTTGCAATTGCTCATAATTTGGGCATGAAATTAGTAGTTAATTCTTAGCAATCAATTTTTATACGTGTTGCAGATTTTGTAATAACTTGTAGTCATCAGCCTTTTTATTGATATGTAAATCATGAATTATCTACAAGATCTAATCGTCGATAATTAGTTCCTGATAATGACTATAAATAGTTATCTCTTTGTAATATTTTTAATTTAGAATTTTTTTTGTTAATTTGGGCTACAACCGGAGGTTTTCTTTGCTGGCTCTTTCCTCCTAGTATGCCCCTTGAGCTAGGAAATGTATATTTTATTTTATATCTCTAATATTTAAATATATAGTGGCTAGCCACTTTTGTCAAAAAAACAAAAAACCTTCCCTGAGATCCACAACTCAAAAGGATAACATAAAATTGCATATGAATTGATGAACACAAATTTGTCATATGCTTTGTTCTTGCTTGACAGTTAATTACAAAAGTTTGATCTGAATTTCGGTATGAGGAAATGATGATGTGTGAATCAAATTAGTGACTAGGGTTTCCATAAATGACAACACCAAATGAAATTTGTAGTGTCTCTTACCAACAGTTTCACCTATAACCAGGGATAACTTTAAGAAACCCCCCCTCGACAAAGGTGTAAAAGCTTGGTGAATCTTTCCCTTTATTTGAAAAAAATATTAATTTTCCTAGTGAATCTTATGCACAATATTAAAGAAATTGTAAAATCCTAGTGAATCTTCATGAATAATTGGTAAAAATAATAATCACAGTCGTGAATCCTAGTGAATAATCACTAAAATATTAATTACAATGGAAAATATCTCCTTTAAAAATTTGCATAGTTGGTCGACGTAGTTGCCCGATATATTTTTTTTGTTTTTTTAATATTGAAGTGGGGGCTCGAGGGAAGAGCCCCCTTGTGGGGGTCGAGGGGGCAACACCCCCATGTAGGGTCCGGGGACAACGACCCTGACACACTTTTGTCGCAATACAGGTGAGGTGGAGCGGTAGAGCCCCTCACCACCAAGCATAAATTCACTATTGAAAATGCATTGGAACACACACGAATGAAGTGTTTTTAAAAAATATCACTTGAAAAGTAAGCCTCAATGAAACTTGAAAATTTTACCATCGATTAGCTTTTAAATTAGATGGCTGCAAGTTCATTCCATGAGCGAATATCAACGTGAGTGAACATCATCGGTGGGACACTTAGGGATGTCCCGCTGATACAATGACAATGATGTACATCATGAACTATTGGCAATAGTGAACAGTGGAGATCAAACAGAGCTCTGATCGAATGTCTTTTTGGGAGCTTCATGCGAATATTGTAGATTCCCTTCATGTTTCTCCAGAATTACACAAGTAGTGTTCTTGTGCCTTGGTGGACCCCAGGTGGAGTATGGAAGCCTTATCGGCATGAGTGAACATCATGGGTGGGACACTTAGGGATGTCCCACTGATACAATGATGATGACGTATGTCATGAACTTTTGGAAATATTGAATGGTGGAGATCAAACAAAGTTTCGATCGGATGTCTTTCTGAGAGCTTGGCGCAAATATAGTAGATTCCCTTCTTGATTCTCTAGAATTACACAATATTACAAGCGAATATTATTAATATTTTTAAATTTTACTATATAAACTACTGGCGAATCAATGCCAATGACGCATCATTTACATGGTGAATTAATCGAGACAAAATTATTTCTTTGTAAAAACTTGGCAATTCAGTCTTCATTTTAGCTTGTACTATTCTCCATTTTTGGAGCTCATGATTTCTATTATTCACCGATAGGTGAAGATTCACCACTAAAGTTTTCCCTTCCTGTAACTCATTCCCTCATGATTAAAAAGACATGAATCACCTCTATAATTTTTATCGTGAGCCCCTTTATATCTTCTATAGAATCTTAATTTTTTTGAGTAAATAGTTTGGTTCTGAAATTATAATTCACTTGCATGAATTTTGGTTGAGTAATATTAATTCCTATTATTTAGCTCATTTTATGTTATTTTTTTCATGAGACCCCTTAGGATCCATTTCTATCATTTTTTATATATTACTTGTGTGTGGTTTTAAAATGTGCCAATGAGAGTAATTAGTTAATAAAAATAAACACGCACATCCATGCAATGTATTACATAAAATAAATAGAAATAACAGAATTAAATTGCTACTACTATCCTCTCAAATCATTCCATGGTTCTCTAGTCTTAAGGAACTTCAAAATTCATGCTCTCAGATCTGGTTAAATGTTGCACATGAATCTGAGAGGTGACAACCTAAGAAATGAGAAGATATTGTGCAAATGCAAACAACATGCCTATGTCACTATATTTTTGGATTATTGATGCTTAAATTTTGAATGATCATATGATGAGATTTTGTTGTAATTGAAATAATATTAAAACTAATAATGAAAATGTAATGATAATATTGTTTAAAAGATGTAATAAACTAAAATGGTAAAATGGAATTGTTATGATAATGCTAAATAAACTAAAAGACTAAACATTAATTACAATTCTCTCCAAATGCTCTCAAAATTCACTAATATTTCTACAACATAAACTTGTAAAATCTCTTGCCCAAATTTGTAGAAATGCTCTCAATTTATAGATTTTTCGAAACTTGAGTTAAGGTGGCAAAGATGAATGGTTGAGATTGTGATCTTGAGGCATCAATGGTGGAGCACAAAGAGGTTAGAGGAATTCCTAGAGGCTGATCCATTTGGAAGAGCCAATCTTCCAAGTGTCCAAGAGCATCATTTAACAAAAGGAGCCATGTGTCTCCTAGGAAGTTAGGAGGTTGAAAGGTTAGACAGAATATTCCCAATTTTAAAAATTAGAAATAAATAAAAATGTGTGGCATATGATGAGGTGGAGGATGAGTTGGAGGTGGTTAGAAGAAATATGGAGACATGTGCTAAATTTGAATTAAAAATTCAAATTTAAATTGAAAGAGGGAAATCCACTAAATGAAAAATTATTTAAATTTGTGCATTTAATTATTTTAAGAGGAAAGTGATTTTTGAAAAAAAGGAATTAAGGTAATGAACCATATAAATAAATTTATCATAGTAGAAGAATTAGAATTTATTAATTAAATAACAAGTATCTAATTAATTGTGGTCTAGACCATTTTTACATGCATATATTTTTCCCCTCTTTGAAGTGATGTGCATAGACGCATTGCTTCAAAGAAAAATTTGACAGACCACGATGATAAAAAAAATTTGACATGCCCCAAACATTGATTTTGCAGTGATGATGAATGGATACCCCCTCAGGAGATAAATAAGGAATTTTTTGATTTTTTGAATTTTTGGAAAAAAATTCGATGATTAATTGATTTTTTATTGATATGTTGATGATCATCAAAATTGATGAGGATGACCTGATTTATCTCCCAACAATGATTAGAATTCAGCCAAATTATTGATTAATTGATTAAAAAGGCCCCTTTTGAAAAATTAAATAAATTCTACCATAATTACCCCCTTAATTAGCCGTAAAAGGTCAAAATGGGTGAAATAAATCTCATTTGTAACTTTTGCATTTGAAAACTTGAGAAAGAGAAGAGAGCCAAAATGGATAGGATTTTGCGTCACACTCACAAATTCGAGAAATTTTTCTGCCACCAACATCTATCCGCATATGGACCTCCAATGCGTACCCCGAGAACCGCTCTTTTCAAAATTTGAATTCAAATTTTCTTGCTTGTTTTTTGTATTTTAAAATTTTGGTTTTGAACACATTTTAGTGCATATGTCTAGGAAAATAGTGCATTGGGCACCCAATACAACACATAGAGTCACAATAATAGTGCAAAGGTTTAGGTTTAGATCCAAAAATAGATTAGCGCATCAGGTCACCGCTTTAGCACATTAGGTTACTAGAATAGCACATAGGGATTCTAGCACATAGGGTTGATAAAGTGTCACATAAGATAGCTCAATTAGCACATTTAGGAAATAGCACATCGGGACCTTGTTCCGATTCATAGAGTTAGTTTTCTAGCACATTCAAGAACTAGTGCATAGATATGATAGGATAGCGCATAGAGTAGGTCATTTAGCACATTCAAGAAATGGAACATCCGGACCCTGTTCCGATGCATTAGGTTTTTTTTCTAGCGCATTCAATAATGAGTGCATACAATGTCTATTTTGGCGCATTTAGTAAATTTTCTAGCGCATTTGGTAGATTAGCGTATAGACACTCTGTTTTAGCATATTGAGCCAAAGATGATGATTTTGAAGGATTCCTCCTAGTTTTTGATGGTTGATGATCACATCAGCCGATGATAGGATAATGTTGATTGATAGGTTGATGATCATCTCCATGCTAGGTGAGGATTGATGATAAGATAGATAAGATTAATTGATTGATTGACCTCATGAAAAATGAGAGTCGATGATAGGATAGGTGCTCTTGGAGATTTCTATTGATATGTTCATTTGATATGTTCATTTGATCATAGGAGGGTGGCTTAAGAGTTCTTTAGGTTTGAGAGTGGTTTCCTTAGATGTGGGATATGATCCCATAGCTTACCTCAATAGACTTAGCTATTATTGATTAGTGTGGACTTATCCTTGATTGACATGCCCCAATACCATATTAACTGGGGGCTATTGATGGCACTTGTAGAGCGGTGGTATAGTGACCACAACACCTTCCATTTGGCTACTAGTGAGATTATTGTTACACTAGAGGACGTCTATCATATTTTGAGGATACCAGTCATGGGAGACCTAGTGGTGTATGATCATGAGGAGCAGGAGGGATAGATTCCATTCAGAATATTTTCCATGATGACCAGTTTATTGGGCATGAGATTTCTTGGTGGGAGTTGATTGCTTCTCATTGGCCCTTTCGATGTGTGCTAGTAGGATTCATTGGTGGTTTTCTCTACCTCGATCGTAGGTTGAAGGGATTGTTAGTTGGGTGGGGCTGGGTATTAGAGAGTATGATTTCCCATGGCACCATATATGCTTGGGGTTTGTGCATGCTTGCACACCTATATCATGATTTGTATCAGGTTGTTTATCTCCGGGCTAGTAGTCTTACCGCAGGGTGTACATTATTATATCTCTAGACCTTGGAGCATATAGCAGTTACACAAATAGTGGGAGGTAGGGCTCGATTAGTAGGGTGACCATATGTTTTTGGTTACACAAGGCCACTTGTTCAGCATAAGCTGGGTAAGTTGGAGTATTGGCGGTGGATCCTAGATGATATGGATACCATGATATGGTGGCCATATATTGATTGTGAGGTGTGGCCAAAGGATGACACTGAGATGCAATATGCTTTTTGTATCCAGTATCTTATTGGTATGACTCCTTACATCATTGAGAGATTTATTCTTGGCCAAGTGTACATACATTATGACAAAGTTCAGGGTATTCCACTTGGGGTAACACATTATGCTAGATGGAGGCAAGATATTCCAAAGTGGGGGCCTACACTAGATTATGATGTGGCTTGTGTAGAGTACTTTGGTTTGCAACCAGTTTTTGGCAATATCATAGATAGATTATTGATGCCCAGATGATGACAGATTATACCAAGTATTTTTATAAACATCCTTTTTTGCGGATATCGAGTCTTGATGAGCCTACACCCATTTTGGAGGTTGGGAGGAGGGTAGGATAGTAGTGTAGAGGAGGGGAAGTGATGGTGGTGAGGAGGAGGTAGAGGACGAGGAGGGAGATGGTGGTGATGATGATGAAGGAGATGGAGGGGGAGATGGTGGAGGTAGAGGATGGGATGTGCTATATTTTGGGGTTGTACTGAGGATGAGAGATAAGCTCCTATCGGAAAGAGGCCAGTTATTCTGGCGATGCCCTCCTAGAGGTAGTAGATGTAGATAGTTGGTTTGCAGGCATAGGTGCATACTCTATAGAGGTAGGTATAGGCACTGCAGTTGCAGTTAGCCTAGGCTTAGGCTTAGCTATAGGCATAGGGACAAATGGTATAGTTGTAGGCATAGGTAGCCACCCTTATAGTAGAGAGAGATGCCACCCAATGGTAGGGAGAGAAGGTAGTGGCAGTAGCTGATAGGATTTAGATAGCCGCCGAGGGTGTTGGGATAGGGGACCTAGTCTAAAAGCTGAGAGAGTCCACCAAGGAGGCAGAGTACTATAGGGGTAGGTACTTTGAGGAAGTGCAAACAAAGCAAAGAGTGAGCTATGATCCTTCCAGTAGGGGTGTGAAACAACCACTCCCAAGGGGCCCACTAGGTGGAAGTCCAGGAGAAGGGTTGTCAAGGGCAGGCAGTGTTGGGGAGAGGCCTATGACCTTCAAGGGTAGTACCATAGGATCTTGTGGTCACATATGATTTATTGTATCTTGATTCAGAGACCTAGCTTTTTCCACATTTTTGATGTATCATTTATCATTTCTTGACATCATTGTACACTTGACATATTATTTTTAGGTTACATGATATGCAACGGTGATTATTGATTGATGTGTTGTTTATTCTTTTATTATGGATGGGTATGATGGATGCATTTATTTTATCTATTATATGCAATGTGATGCTCTATGTGATTAGAATATTCCATTTGATTATTTTGTGTTCCATGTATGGATGCATTTATGAGATGATGTTATGCTTCTATGTAATGATGGTTATGCAAATGACATGGGATGCATTGTATTTTTTTATTTTTCACATGTATATATCGATGATATGGATGCAAAATATGTTATTATGGAATGCAAAAATATGATTAAATGTGTTGATATGAATAATTCTATTTATGAATGTATGGTTTATGAATTCCAAATGTATGATAAATGAATGAATGGATTTTGAATATGATACATGCAAATGTATGGATTTATGATAATGCTAATAAATTACCTAAATGTATGGATGATTGTGTAGATGAATTATCATTATGAATGAAGCCAAGTATGGATGGATGATGAATGCAAATGCATGTATGATTTTATGTTATGCCCCAATGTATGATTATAGATTATACGGAAAATTTTATTATGTTAATGGAATCCCATGTAATTTAACGTATTTTTGGTATTTTCTATGCAAATATGTGACCTATATGCATAACTGCGAAATTAGTTATGGTGATTAATGGATTACGATGTTATTATGAATGATTGTTGTGATGAATGCATATATGGGTGGATTATGTGTGTGGATGAGAGAATGAATTTATTATGACCTCGATGTATGATAATGGATTGTGAATGATGATGGTATTTGAGGAAAATTCTTTATTTTTGGAATTTTTCATGATGCACATATTGCAATGAATGAATCCATAAATGTATGGATGGATTATTGTAATGCTTTCTAATGATATGGTATGGAAAATATTTTTTATTTTTTTATGTCGAGTGTACTCAATCTTGTAGTGAGAGATAACATCATGTTGAAAGTTACCAGCCTTGGAAAAATCTAAAATGAAAATGCATAACTAATTATGAATGCAATACTATCTATGCATTGTTGCCATCTAATTCATTGTGCTTATTATCCTCCTTGAGAATTTTATTATGTTAAAAGTTACTACAAACATTGATGGTATAATTAGACCATGATGAACTGAGTACAACTTCCATACAACTTGTGTTGAGATTTGATAGTACAAGATAACACAAGCATCTAGGTATAATTAGACCAAGATGACCTGAGCATCACTTGTGTAAACATAAAAGAGTTGATCATTTTCCCATGCAAATTTAGAATGTCGTCAATGATAATTTGTAGAGCATGTCTCATGAAAATTTTCACAGTAGTAATGATTGACTCACAAACAACAAACAAAGAAAAATATAATTCTCAATCATAATACCACTAGTTCAGGATATCATTGAAGTACTCCAGAGAAATTATAACAACACATCAAGATACAACAATTGAAAATTTGTGCTAAAGTGATCCAACCATGATTTAGAAGATAATCCTTCAGTTAGAATTGATTTGATTTGGATGGTTGCTTTATTTGCTTAATGTTTAGCTTTGATGGGTTAAATTGATTGTTTTTTTTCCCACGGTTGCCTTGCTATTTTTTTCCCTTTTGATGTTAAATGTTAACGGTTATTTTCCCCTAGTGAGATCAAGATTTTTCCCCGAATGAGAAATGAGACAATTTTATTATGGGTATGTACAATGAAGACCAAACCAAGGTGAGGAACGATTGTGTATGAGCACTAATTTTTACCCCTAATGAAAATCCCCCTTTTACCCCCTTACACTTTAGAAAACTTAAGATGGAGGCTTAATTCCACTTAAGCTTGCTATCCACATCACACTTGGCATCTTGTTTGTGTGTCGGTGGAGGCGTTTCTGTCGGGGACACCCACACAACACATAGACATCCACACAATATGATTATGTCCCTGGCAGATTCCTACGGTTGGAGTTTGTAGAGATGTCACACTTTCGATTGGAAGTCGAAGAGTAACACCTCCCTTCATCTGACTGACCCGAATATGGTAATTTTTCATTCTTTCCTTCATATTCTTGACCATTCCATCCATTCTCAAGTTTTAGAAGTTGGAGAAGTTTGGCAAGTTTGGCAAGATCAATTCAAGAACACTCTCCACTCCACTTCATTCACTCAAGCATTGTAGCAACACTTTAAACTCGATTGCAGAAATCTACCACTCCATCACTCTGATAGTGCAAGCGTAGGACAAACACCATTACAGCAGAGGCTTGAGTTCCTCTCATTTTCTCCTCCATAAGTCATGATCACTTTGGACAGAGGTGGTAAGCTCCTCTTATCTTCTCTATTGTCTTGGTTGAGTAATCACACACTATTTTGTAGTGTCTTTTGTTTACGTAACTTGTATTCTCTTCTTTATCATTATTTCTCTCATTGCAAACTTGCCTATCTATGGAGGTGGAAACACAAAAATAGGGGGTTTGAATGAGGAAAACCCCTATACAGCCCCCCCAACATTTTCTTTATTTTCTATGTGCAGGTGGAGTGATCTTGGAGCAAGCTAGTGAAAGGATTGTTCTATGAAATCATCTTCATCACCTTTGCGGTAACATATTTCTTTTATCATGTTCATCTACATATTTCAATCTTCTTAGTCTTGTTTTTCACTTCCTGAAACTTCTAAACTAGGTTGTTAGTCCTTCCTTAGAGCTTAAGCCTCGTCTCTCTATTTTTTGGCCATACGGGCGCCAACACACCTATGATATGCCATCGTGCTGCACTATCATCCCAGAACTATGATGTCGTCCTCTGATAGAGAGCTAACTAAGACATAGAATTGACTTTGGAAAGTGACTCGTCTAGTCTCCCTCCAACTCCCAAGTTTGCAGAGTGATCGAAGGACTTCATAATCCTCATCATCCTCATCCCGTCTATCCTAACCTTGCTTTAAATTGAGGTATGTTAGTCCAGCCATACTGCTCTTGGCCTTTTATGAACTGGGGTCTTGCAGTGGCTGGTCCCCCTCTCTTAAATTTTTGGTGAACCCGACATGAACCAACGTCTATCCATTTTTTGGTGTTATGATATTTTCCCTTGTACCTTCTAATCCTTGTACCCTTGTGCATTGTGAAGGTTTATGAGCATCATGACCAACTCTAAAACCTATAGGAACATTGTTAGAAGAATTATGTGACACATTTTGATGGAGAAGATGAAGGTCTCTTCTAGTTTCACTACTGACCTTTTCTCTAGTTCTACAGTTGGTTTGTCTATGCAAGAACATGTATCGCTGGGCAAATCTAGATTCCTTGATGAAACTGATCACATCCCTACCCCTCCTACATCACCAACCTCCTCATCAATATATGAGCATGAGGTTGTCCATATCCCTTTCAAGTACGTTGTCAATCTTAGTAAAGGTTAGGTGCATTGTAAAATCACCTAGAAAGAAACTCGAAGCTAGCTAGGGCTACTACAGTAATTAGTCAAATAAGATATATGGTAGGAAAATATTGGACATGCATAGAACTCCTGGATAGTCTCACTAGTCTAAATGAAGCATGTGGCCCTTCAAACCATACTCACTTGGTATGAGGATGCCTCTTTGAAGAATGTGAAAAACAACTAGAGATGTTGATTCCTCCTACATCTGTATACATGGATGATGTGGTGCCTTTGATCAATATACCCACTACTTCAAAGAATTTTGAAACTATCAAAGTAAATAGGAACCCTTTAGGTTTCCACTTCACCCCTTCTATCACCTCCGGTGGTGGAGGAATTGGCGGGATGATTGGTGGAGGTGGTAGTGGTGGAGGTGGCTCCAGTGGAGGTCATGGTGGTGGCCTTGGAATTGGTGGTGGCTTTGACGAAGGTCACACCAGTGGTGGTGGCATTGGTGGTGGCTCTAGAAATAGTCATGGCGGCGGTCTAGGCCATGGCTCTAGTGGTGGTTCCAGTGGCCCTATGTCTTCTAATGACCCTATTCTGAACACCCTTCTTTAGAATATGGGGAAGATGCATAATCAACTAGCGAACCTTTCCTAGGCCTCGGCCCAACCTATTTTCCAACCCTTTTTCTGACATACCCTATTGTCGGTTGCAATTCTAAACACTCATTTCCTGCAAGAGATGAGGATTCCTAAATTCAAGAAATACAGTGGTAAATGGGATCCACAGACACATGTGTCCAGCTTTAATGCCTTATGCACAATTTTTTTCCATCATGACGCGTTGATGGCCAAACTGTTTCCCTAGTTCCTCAAAGATACAATGCTTAACTGGTACTATTCTTTGCCTCACAATTACATCTTCACTTTCGATCAACTAGTGAACCAGTTCCTACGACAGTTCCAAGAGAAAATCAAATCAAAGATGACCTTCTCTGACTTTGTTCAATGTAAACAAGGAGATCATGAGAATATTATTGATTTCACAATGTGATACCAGGTGCTCTTTTCAAAAGTATCATACTCGTTGCCTAATTCTGATGTGCAAAAGGTGCTCATAGGGAACTTACAAAGGCCTTGGCAACAAAATTTCTCCCTTATGAAATACCCTTCTTTTGCACATCTGTATGTAGCTTTATGGGATTACCAAAAAATGGTGGTGTAGTTCAGGCATTCCTCCTCATGCTCCCATCCTGAAGGGAAGTCTATAATATCAATCTCTAGAAAAGGTAAAGCCATCTCAAATGTAGTAGTTGTTATAGATAACAATGGCCTCAGACATGACCAAAATTTTACGTTGTTATCAGAATCTTACTCTTCTATTTTGTAAAAGTTATTGAAGGCTAAGATCCTTAGCTTGCCAACCCATAAACTAGTTAGAGAACCATATCCTAACTAGTATAGGTACTATTCATCTTGATGGGAACAAACAAAACATGAACAAATTAGTGGTGAAAGCTAATAGTGAACTGCAGATATACACAGACCCATTTCTATCACATTCTACTAACATGATTAGCAATCCTACTGATTCCATTTCTTACCCTGAGGCATATGTTAACATGGTTACTATTACTCCCTCTCCTCGTCTTGCGACCAGTTCGCCAGATGTGACATTCACTTCGCAAGACATACCAACAAATGAAAAACCCTCTTTGCTTTACATTCCTGCTCGCCTCAATGGAAAAATTGTGACAAGAGTCCTATTCGATCCCACGAGTAGAGTGAATGTTATCATGGAGGAGATGTTACTCTTGAACTCCTTACAAAGGGAGGAATATGAAAAAAAAATCCATCATTCATACGCATGATGGACTTTCTCTTAAGCCTTATGGATCGATAACATTGTCCATCCTAGTTGGACCTAGGAATGTAGACACGGTCTTTGATGTTATTCATGAGTCAAACCTATTTAGAGTGAAGCTAGGTATACCTTGGCTAGCTTCCATGAATGGGATTTCCTTTGTAATTCATAAATGCCTTAAGTTTTCCCATGAAGGTATCATAAATGTGGTGCACAATACTGGATATCATCCTGTGGTATCCCATGGGGGATACTCATTAGATCACTTTTGGCCCACTCCAGTTTGCCCGCTCCCACAAAGAATGGGCCTACTTTACAAGAATTATGTGAAGTATAAGATTGGAGGCAAGGGACAACCAAATTTTACCCTTCCTGTAGCCAAGCCATTCGTTTCCTACTCCTCTCTAGAGGTAAAGGAGAAGCTTGCTCCCTCTCAGGTTGACTCATCTACTCCCCTTTCTTGGGAGGAGTATTGGATGAACAAGCTTGGGCTTTACCCGCTGAGTCCAATGCTGCCTCCTTGGCGAAAGCCAAAGGTCAAGATATTGAATCTCCCTAACGGGTACCCTAGGCCCTAGTATTATCTATATGGTAGGAAGAAAGGCTCACGAAGAGAATTTTCCCCATGACCTCTTCACGTTCCCCCAAGTAGAAAGAGGTCCACCACTAAGGCTTTGGAGTCGATTCCTCCTAATTTTTCAAAGCCTACTCCTTCTCCCATTTAGGATTCTTTCCTTCCATAGGAAATGGCCATGGAGGACACTCCCATGGCTGAGCATAACCCTTCTATCCATTTTCAAACCCCTGATTTTGGTTGGAAGAGTCATATAAACTACCTCGCTTGTGAGCGTAAGCATTGATGAAAGCCTCTCTTAGCTGAGAAAGCTTCCTTGCAGAAGAAGGAGAAGGAGATTACCGCACCTCCTGCTGTGTCCTCTTCTCCCCCCCCTTATTCCCCTATCCAAAATAGCTTTGAATCCCCTCTGGCTTCCACTACGAGCACACATGTGCCTGGAAAGGTGCGGGTGTTTATCACTCCTTCTATGGAGCTACCCTTGTTGAATTTCATCCCAGATGTCTCCCCTTTCTGAAGCCCATGGATATGGTCAATACTTCAGTTGTACCCACTATGATTCTATCCACTTCTATCCACCTTGCTTCATTTATGGGGAGTTTCCCTCCAATGAAAAAGAAGGTAGAGTGAGGTCCCTCCAGCAATGGAGGACCTAATAAGATCCCACCTTCTCTGAAAGGTGGTCTCATGCTAACTTGTTTTGTCCTAGTGATGAAACCAGCTCTAGCCTCCCCTGAGTTTGTAACCACTCTTCACTCTCTTGGTTGGCCCAACGGTGAACCTTGGGTGCAAACTCCTCTATCTACGAAGGTGAAATATGGCACTCCTGTTAAGTGTATGTTTAACTCAATAGATGAAGTCTCGACCTTGTCAGTGATC
>CM021101.1:631080444-631109173 GCA_007115665.2 Sequoiadendron giganteum
AGGGTTTAAGGGTTGAGGGATTAAGAGGGTATAGGGGTTGAGGGATTAGGGTTTAAGGGTTGAGGGTTGAGGGATTTACATAAATACTAAAACCTAACATCAACCCTAAACCTAATATCCTCAATCTAATACCCTCAACTATATACCCAATAGCCTAAACCATAATCCATATACCTTATACACTTAACCTTATACCCTCAACCCTCAACACTATCCCTCAACCCTCAACCCTATACCCTGTAGAGAGTTTAGGGGAGAGAGAGAGAGACCTGCGAGAGGGTGAAATTGGTAACTACATTGCCAATTTCACTGAATTGGCAAGCTAGTGGGCCCACTAGCTTGGCAATTCGGTGAAATTGGAAACTTAACTTGTCTGTTTGAAAAAATGGGGTCTCTCGGTGATGTAAATCACTGAGAGTCCCCATTTTTTCAAATAGACCACTACATTTCCAATTTCACTAAATTGGCAACCTAACTTGTCTTGTTTGAAAAAATGAGTCCAAGAAATGAGGTCTCCCGGTGATGTCACCGGGAGACCCCATTTCTTGGACCCATTTTTTCAAACAAGCCACTACATTGCCAATTTCATTGAATTGGCAAGCCGGTGGGCCCACTAGCTTGGCAATTCGGTGAAATTGGCAACCTAACTTGTCTGTTTGAAAAAATGGGTCCAAGAAATGGGGTCTCTCGGTGATGTAAATCACTGAGACCCCATTTCTTGGACCCATTTTTTCAAACAGGCCACTACATTGCCAATTTCATTGAATTGGCAAGCTATTGCGCCCACTAGCTTGGCAATTCGATGAAATTGACTCCCTACCAAACTCTCTTTATTTCTCTCTATCTCACCTCTCTTTCACCTCCCTCTCTCTCCCTCCATACCTCTCCCTCCATCTATACTTCCTTATCTACTCTTTATCTCTCATGTATCTCTACCTCTCCTTCCCTCTCTACTTATCTTTTTCTCCTCTTTCCTCCCAACCTCTCTCTCTCTCTCCCCAATCCCTCCCTCCCCCTATTTCTCTCTCCCCCTATGAGGGTTGAGAGTGTAAGGTTTAGTGTTTAAGGTATAGGGTTGAGGTTATCGAGTTAATTGTATAGGGAATAAGGTTTAGGGTTTAGGATATTAGGTATAAAGTTGAGGGTATATGGTATTGGGATGATGGATGAGGGTTTAGGGTTTAAGGTATAGGGTTGAGGGATAGTGTTTAGGGTTGAGGGTATAAGGTTAAGTGTATAGGGTATATGGATTATGGTTTAGGATATTGGGTATATAGTTGAGGATATTAGGTTTAGGGTTGATGGTTTAGGTTTTAGGATTTATGTACAAGTTTAAGGGTTGAGGGTTGAGGTATAATGTTCAGGGTTAAGGGTATGAAGTTAAGTGTATAGGGTATAGGGATTAGGTTTTAGGTTGTAGGGTTAAGGGTATAAGGTATAGGGTTAAGACTTGAGATTGTAGGGTTTTATGTTTAACATTATTCCTAAACCCTAAACCCTAAAAATTATCCTTGAACCCTTAACCCTATAATTAAACACTAAATCCTACATTAAACCTTGTACTCTAAACCCTCAACCCTATACTGAATATTCTAAACCCTAATCCCTATACTCTATACAGTTAACCCTACACCCCCAACCTTGAACACCATACCTCAACCCTACACATTCAACCCTCATCCTTATACCCTATACCCTCAACCTTATAACCTAAGCCCTAAACATCATCCCCCAACCCTATACTTAAACCCTAAACCCTACATTCAACCTTGTACACTAAACCCTAAACCCTAAACCTCAATTTGAAACCCAATACCCTCAACCCTATACCCATTATTCTAAACCTTAATCCCTATACCCTATACACTTAGCCCTATACCCTCAACCCTATACCCATTATTTTAAACCCTAATCCTTATGCCCTATACACTTACCTCCACTCTCTCCCACTCTCCCCCACTCTCCCACTCTCTCCCACTCTCCCCCACTCTCCCACTCTCTCCCTCTCTCCCTCTTTCTCTATCTCTCACTCTCCACTTCTCCCCTTCTCCCACTCTCTCCCACTCTCCCCCTCTCTCCCTCTCTCCCTCCCTCTGTATCTCCCACTCTATCTCCCACTCTCTCCCTCTCTCTTTCTCCCACTCTCCCCTTCTCCATCCCTCTCTATCTTCCACTCTCCCCCTCTCTCCCTCCCACTCTCTTAGAAACCCCTATACTATCAAAAATACACTAAGAAAACTTAATTTCACATAATGCGGTCGCGTTATAACACGAGCATGTTTTGTAGTTTACTAAAATGGTAAAAAAATCAATATACCCATGATTTGAAGGCCCACAGTTTGCATATTCCCCTAATTCTATGCGTGCTCCGAAAAAAAATATATATTTGATGATGTTGTGAAGTGTGCAAACATCTTTTTCACTTTCCATCACCTTTTCCATGATCTTTTTACCACCTTTGCATGAAATAGCAGAGTTTCGATGTTGAAAGACATATAATATCAATTGAAGTTTGAATTCGATTGAAAACTGATATAAAATTGAAGTGTGGAAGGGAACAAGCTTTTGAACAAGTCAAATTATTGCGGAGTTTGAGAAAAGAAAAAGCTAAGGCTACATAATTGGGTTGAACTCCTCCATTTGAAAGTCTGGTTTTTAAGGTATGAGAAGTCTTTACAAATTTTCTTTCATTCTATTATGGCTTGCTTTCATTTTTGTTTGAAATTATAACCTTAGGTTGTCAATGCACATTTTGAATTACCAAATTATATATGCAATTATTTACACTTTCCAATTACCATTTTACACTTGCCAATTATAGAAATTCAGAACCATTCAACAAAATTCATCCTTTAAGACAACTCCAAGCCTCTCCCATTCCTCTGAAGGGTCCAAACACCTTCCAATACCTCTGCACAAACTGATGCAATACAAAGGAAGAAATCAACACCTTTCTTGACACACTTATTCAACTATATTTCCCTTCACAAAACATTTGATTCATGAAAAGACAATTAGGTCTCAAAACAAGATCATTTGTAGGTCTTAGGACCTTACCCGCTCAACTAGGATTCCTAGGGTATTCCTCTCTACCCTACTTAGGGATCCCTCCTAAACCCCTCTCACCTCATAAGACTCTCCACCAATTTCAAATTCTTCACCATTGCTCTCAATTCACTACTAAGCTTCCCTAGGCTCCACATTGACCCAAAGTGTCCTAACCACTCGAGGGGCTACAAAAGGGTATTCTCACTATCCCCTTGTTGATTTGACTCCTCAGTGATCCATCTCATAGGATTATTTCACCTTGTACCCATCGCTTTCTTGAAAAACCCAATTTTAGGCCTTGTAGCCTTTTGCCCAATTAAGCCTCCTAGAACCCGTTTTCTTGGCTTTTCTCAAAAACGGTCTTAACAACCCCCAAATATTTTTATAGATTATTTTTAGTGGTACCCTAGGCTTAAAGATTTACCAGGTGTTTATTCCCTTTGGTGTTCGTACATAGGACTATCCTCATACCCCCTATTTTCAAGGGTGTCTAGGGTTCTGGATCCTTTTTCCAACTTTGAGGGCTTCAATGACCTCCTCAACTCTCCTCCTTGCACACACATGTCTGGAATACATGTTCCCACACTCTCTTGCTCTTGATTGGCACAAACTAGTCCATTTAGCAACTTTCTTTACTGCTGTCCTCTCCAAGCCACTAGCCAAAATGCACTTGCACTCGCCTAGTTCTTAATGAATTCACCATCTCCCCTGCAAAACAAGACACCACACACCATATGTACACTATACAAACAGTCCCCTACTTGATTCCAAGTGGCCATGGTAGCCTTGCCAAGAGAATTCAAGTCGGGATCATTATTTCCAAAAATTGGCCTGAACCGGCTATGAGACCAAGAACTCTAAAAACTTGCAAAACAGAAAGTAATTGAACTAAATGGCTAATATAATGCTTCACACAATAATTAAGTGACACAATTGAAAGACTCAAAGCATTAGACAGGTCCTTTCAATCCATTCTTGACTGGATGAAGGCACAAAAACAGAAATTCAATGAAATTTGCACTCTTCCAACTCACAAATTCCCCTTCCAAAACTCCAAATCGTACAATAGCATTCCCACATGCTCAATTAGGGTTTTTATGACCTTATATACCTTTCTCCCACGTGCTAGGACCCTTGGGTTGGGCTTAGAGCATCATTAATGCCCTTTTCCCACTTTTAGGACAAATTGCCAAGTCTACATGGATTAATTTGCCTAATTTCATCATTCAGGCTTCTCCAAACTTCAAGGCTCTAGACTACCCTAAGTTTGCCTTAACTCACACATGAAAAACACTATTGGGACTTTACATCATAGTCCTTATTCCCTTGGTGGTTGGCTAGAACCATCAACAATAAAAGACCCTACTTTTGTACACGATGATTGTAAGTATTATTTAAATGAAGCCTTTAATGAAATATTTTTCAATTATCTTGAATGGATACATTTTTAAGGAACTAATATTTGTCTCATTACCATGGTACAAATAAAATTATCTACCATGCCGAAGAAAAAGACAAAGAGGAAACTAACAGAAGAACAGAACAAAACCTTGATAGAAAAGGAGAGAGTTCGGGTGGCGACATATCGTGAAAAGAAGAAATTGGAAACGATTGATGAAAACCACCCAATTGTAGAGGAACCTCAACCTTCAAAAAGAGAATAGGAATTGGCAGCACAACAAGCACAAATGTGAAAGCATCATCATAAGACATATTCAGATACCGTAGTTGGAGACACACCCTCTACGATAAGTGAATATGAAGGGACACCATTAAGCACAAGCGAATATGGAGGGACACCATCTAGCACAAGTGAATATGGACGGACACCATCTACTGCAAGTGAATATGGAGGGATACCATTTACCACAAGTGAATATTGTTGGACACCATCCAACACATCTCAAGTTGAGAGTACATCATCACTCGAAATTGATGAAGAAGGTATGCCATCATTCCCATATGAACCTCAAGGTATGTCTTCTTCTCCACCCTCGATTGAAGGTATGCAATCTAGCCCACCTCAATTAAATATTGATGAAATTCCTAATGTTGAGATGTATGTACCTAGGAGAACACCACCAATAATTTTGTGTAGAAAGCCAAAGTATTTGATTAATATTGATGATGAGATTTTGCAGCACATGGAAGGTAAGATTTCAACACGCACTTGTAGAAGATATGCTGATAAGATTTGGGAACGATTCTTTGAAAGGCTAAATGAGACTACAAGATGTCAACTATTTGTTGAAATGATGCGGGGTGTAAAGTATAGGAACATCATGAAGACTCTTGGGTTGAGAACATCGAATGCATCGAGTGAAGACACTATTGTGAAGAATCTAATGGATGCTTATGAGAGTGTGGGTAAGACCTCATGCTCAAAGGATAGTAATGTCACCCGACATGTCATTACATCGACTTTGGTAAGTTGTCAAACAAATAGAGCTCACTTAATTAAAAAGACTAGTGAAAAAATGGGAATTAGTAGAAAAACTTTATGAAGAGCCATTCAAAGGTGGCAAAGAATTGAGGGCAATGATAGAAATGAATTATGGGAATTCTCGGGGAGACTATCACGAAAAGATAAAGAAGTTGTCAAAGCCTTGAGAACACTAATTGAAGAGTATTGGAAGAATAACACAAGGCCATCTCCGAATCAAAGGGATGTGGTAAGAAGGAGAATCGGTAGTCGGAATCGTGAGCCACATCTAAAGCATTTTTTGGATATGACTCAAACCCAATTTTTTCGGAAATTTGAAAATGATTATCCTCAAATTAGTATTTCTCAAAGATTTTTTGAACTGCTTAAACCTTTTTATGTCAAGATAAATCACACACGCACTACTTGTTGTTGTAGACTACATATTGAATTTTCTAACCATTATGATGTTTATCATTCAATATGCTTAGATTTGCGTACTAACAATGTTTTGTGGGATTGTGGCATAGAAGCCCCACCAAAATCTTCAAGAGAGTGCTTATCAAAAAAATTATTTGAAATAGAGGATGGCCAGATATTCTATAGGACAACATGCTTGGATGGTTCATGCGAGCATTGCGGTGGCTTCTAGCGTATGCCAGTATGTCAACATATGGAAAGCCCAGATGAGGTGGGACAAAAACTAGTAGAGTTTGGGAAGTATAAAATAGTGGCATATGCTACAAAAGATGGGTCTCAAGAAAAAAGGTGTGATTTTGTTATTGAGAAGATTCCAGTGTACAAATTTATGACCACATTTCATGACAGTATACTATTTAAGTATGCAATGCATACCCATAGAGCCCGATAGTTGGACAAGCAGTTCAAGCTATGCAAGGACACCTTTCCAGTTTGATGCATAGTATCCGTGGTTGAATTTGCAAAGAACTACACTCTACAACCACAACATGAGGTGCAATCACAATATTACAACTCTACATAAGTTTCGATATTTGTGCACATAGCATTCATTCATGCATCTGATAGTACAGATGAGCAAAGGAAGGTATTGAGGGAGTACCACTTTTACATTAGTGATGATCGCACACATTCTCTAGAGTTCATGCAAGGTTGCCTCCAGATGTTCTACAGTGGTTTGGCTCAGAGGGGCATAGAATACGATCAACATATAATATGGTCTGATAACTATGTAGCACAGTTTAGGAACTCGTGCATGTTCTACTAGTTGTGCAGGATGCATGTCATTATAGGTGTTCAACATATGTGGAACTTTTGTGAGGCTGGACATGGAAAGGGGGAGCATGTGTGAAAAGAGCATTAGCACAAGAAGAGTTAACGTATAAAGACAGTGCAAAGTTGACAAATGCAAAATCAATCATCGAGTGGTGTAATGCTTTGATGGGTCTAGGTAATGAAGGTATGTCTTCAATTCGTAGATTTTTTTGGTTGATGGATGATACTAGCATTGCACCATATGAAGACTATTGTACACTAATAGGATCGAGTGAGGTACACTCTTTCCTTAGCTCAAATACAGGTTCATGGAGTATCGATACACGAAAGATGGCATGCTTTTGTTCTTCATGTACAATGCAAGACTGGAATGATTGTGAGTTAGGGGAGTGGGTTGAAAAATGGTTCACAAGTTATCTTAGCCCACTTCACATGTATCGCCCTCTGACGACATTGGAACTGACACAGATAGAATCATCGATCGACTTTGACCACATATCAGATCTAGTTCAATGAGGTGATATATCTACTTTCTTAGTTGTTGAAATTCCATATCGTTAGATCTTACTTTGTACTGTATTCGTAATGTTGACAAATTTCAAGAGATTTTTTGCACATATCAATGCAGGGCATGTTTATGCAGTTATTGCAGATGAAGACAATGAAGAGGGAACAGACTATTACTTGTGTCATTGTGTTGAGACCAAAAAGAAATTGGAGGCCCTAGTTATAGATGGAGAAAACATCGAATACCCTATAGGCTCAGTTGTGGTTACTGGAACATGGCTTAGAAGGTACCCACATTCAAGTGTTAAACATTGGCTATTTCAGGACTTTGACATGCATCGTAAGATTCTTCATTACTCGAACCTTGTCATGGCATCCAATGTTCATTTGACCAAATATGGGGGTAGACCTTTGAACAAGACGTTATGGAAGGTCCGTGAGTCTGACCATGAGGCAATACTTGACACAATAAAGAGTAGAGCAGACCCGGATGGTTCGTTGGATTAATTTGTAAGTATATGCACATTGGTTCTTATTAATTTATACTTGTATGCACATTAATTTGTTTGATGCCAATGCTATCATCTTCTTTTACAGTGATTGGTGTTCCCTTGCAAAAAATGCAGATATATGAGCCATCGAAGAGAATGTCAACCAGAAAAGCAATGCAACATCTGTAAGTTCCTTCCATCTATTTTTATTTCATTTCCATTTTGGATGCTCTTTCTTTTTCTCTTTTACTTTGTGTATTTCTAAGTAAAATACTAAGGGTTGATTGATCTTTCGTTGCAGAAAATGCTGATTTAAGAGCCATTATCAAAAATATCAGCCAAAAAAGCAATGCAACATACTTATTTTGATGATTTTGACAAATCTCAATTTTGATTTCAAGCCATTATAAGAGAGCATGTGAAGCTTAGCAAGGGAATCTCAAGTTACTCATTTGAAGTTAACCTCATGATGAGCACATATGATGTAGACATTTAAAGAGAATCTTGAATGTATGAGTGACATTGTAAAAGATCTGAGAGAATGAAGTGCCACAGGCATTGTAATTAGATTTAATTACATAATGAGATATACTCAAATATTGTAAGGTTGAAGTTCATGTTTGGTGTAGTAGCACCTTGTTCTGTAAATGCCTTGAGTAGGAAAATTTGCAAACTTTGAATTTTGAAATGTAAACAATGTGAAAAAGGTCATATAAAGGTCATGTAAACAATTTGTACACATTTTTTTTCAACTCGTGTGACCAAGCAGACTATTCCAATACATTTAAATAGGTATGTCTACGGTAGGCATGGTCCTCTTTCGCATCGAAACACGTAGAATTACTCTGAGCTATGTTCCACCGGATCGATTCCTTAAGGGTCCAAAGTTCAAAATAGTTGCAAACTTCAGCATGCTATTACTTGGATACCGTGACACTTAGAAACTTCTTGTCTGATTCTACAGAAAGGCGTTGGACCCCTCTAGAAAAATCTCTCTCGATTTTGACTATCTTAGAGTGGTTTTCTTGTGGCAGCGGATTTTCACTTGATGGAAAACGTGTCAAATTCAAGCTGTGCAAAGTTGCAAAGTGGTGCAACTTTCGCTCTGCAACTCGTGTGACCAAGTGGACTATTCCAACATGTCTGAATAGGTATTTTTATGGTAGGCATGGTCCTCTTTCGCACCGAAACACGTGGAATCGCTCCGAGCTATGTTCCACTAGATCGATCCCTTAAGGGTCCAAAATGCAAAATAGCTGCAAACTTCAACATGCTATTACTTGGATACCGTGACACTTAGAAACTTCTTGTCTAATCATACAGAAAGGCATTGGACCCCTCTAGATAAATCTCTCTTGATTTTGGCTATCTTGGAGTGGTTTTCTCGTGGCGGCGGATTTTCACTTGATGGAAAACATGTCAAATTCAAGCTGTCCAAAGTTGCAAAGTGGTGCAACTTTCACTCTGCAACTCGTGTGATCAAGGGGACTATTCCAACATGTCCAAATAGGTATTTTTATGGTAGGCATGGTCATCTTTTGCACCAAAACACGTGGAATCGCTCCGAGCTATGTTCCACCAGATCGATCCCTTAAGGGTCCAAAGTGCAAAATAGCTGCAAATTTCAGCATGCTATTACTTGGATACCGTGACACTCAAAAACTTCTCATCTAATCTTACAGAAAGGCGTTGGATCCCTCTAGAAAAACCCCTCTCGATTTTGGCTATCTTGGAGTGGTTTTCTCGTGGCGGCGGATTTTCACTTGATGGAAAACGTGTCAAATTCAAGCTGTGCAAAGTTGCAAAGTGGTGCAACTTTCGCTCTACAACTCGTGTGACCAAGCGGGCTGTTCCAACACATCTGAATACGTATTTTTATGGTAGGCATGGTCCTCTTTCGCACCGAAACACATGGAATCTCTCTGAGCTATGTTTCACCGGATTGATCCCTTAAGGGTCCAAAGTGCAAAATGGCTACAAACTTCAACATGCTATTACTTGGATACCGTGACACTTAGAAACTTCTCGTCTAATTCTATAGAAAGGTGTTGGACCCCTCTATAAAAACCTCTCTCGATTTTGGCTATCTTGGAGTTTTTTTCTCGTGGCGGCGGATTTTCACTTGATGGAAAACGTGTCAAATTCAAGCTGTGCAAAGTTGCAAAGTGGTGCAACTTTCACTCTGCAACTCGTGTGACCAAGGGGACTGTTCCAACATGTCCGAATAGGTATTTTTACAGTAGGCATGGTCCTCTTTCACACCGAAATACGTGGAATCACTCCGAGCTATGTTCCATTGGATCGATCCCTTAAGGGTCCAAAGTGCAAAATAGCTGCAAACTTCAACATGCTATTACTTGGATACCGTGACACTTAGAAACTTCTCATCTAATCTTATAGAAAGGCATTGGACCCCTCTAGAAAAACCTCTCTCGATTTTGGCTATCTTGCAGTGGTTTTCTCGTGGCGGTGGATTTTCACTTGATGGAAAACGTGTCAAATTCAAGTTGTGCAAAGTTGCAAAGTGGTGCAACTTTCGCTCTGCAACTTATGTGACCAAGTAGACTATTCCAACATGTCTGAATAGGTATTTTTACGCTAGGCATGGTCCTCTTTCACACTGAAACACATGGAATCACTTTGAGCTATGTTCCATCGGATCGATCCCTTAAGGGTCCAAAGTGCAAAATGGCTACAAACTTCAACATGCTATTACTCAGATGTCATGATGCTTAGAAACTTCTCAACTAATCCTATAGGA
The DNA here is from genome assembly GCA_007115665.2 of Sequoiadendron giganteum. Classification (NCBI taxonomy): domain Eukaryota; kingdom Viridiplantae; phylum Streptophyta; class Pinopsida; order Cupressales; family Cupressaceae; genus Sequoiadendron; species Sequoiadendron giganteum. Next base: position 631,090,928 of record CM021101.1, read on the forward strand.
TTGTGTTGAGCCTATCTACAAAAACCTCTCTCAGTTTTGGCTATCTCGGAGTGGTTTTCCAGTGGTGGCAGATTTTCACTTGATGGAAAAAGCATCAAATGCAAGCAATGCAAAGTTGCAGAGTGGTGCAACTTTCATTCTGTAACTTGTGTGACCAAGTGGATTGTTCCAACACATCCAAATAGGTATGTTTATGCTAGGAATGGTCCTCTTTTTCACTGAAACACGTGGAATCGCTCTGAACTATGTTCCACCGGATCAATCCCTTAGGTTGGAGGAGTCTTAAGTTGCAAATTTGTAAGTTGTTTAAAGCAACAAATTTGAAATTATATTGAATGGTCCACTTAGCACTCATTGGATCTAAGTGATTCTCATAGAGGTGAGGCACTAGGCCTTCCTGGGAGGTCACCCATTCCAGTGTACTCCAACTCAAGTACTTAACCAAGAAGTTTTTTCCCAAGAAGGCATAGTGGAAAAGGCAGAATCCAGTGTACTTTTGGTGAGTGGAAAGGAATTCCTAAGAGACATGAAGGAGGAAGAAGGAGTTGTCTATGCAATCATGTTGAAGCCAAAGGAGGAGGAGTCACCTAGTCAGCTACCTATGATAGCAGAGGTGAAGCAACTGTTGGATCAGTTCAAGGATATCATTTGTGAAGGCACACCAGCTACACTACCACCTAAGAGGGCAATTACTTATCAAATTGAATTTGTACCAAGAGCAACATTTCCTAACAAGGCTGCATACAAAATGACACCGGAGCAAAACAAGGAGATAACAAGGCAAGTTCAAGAACTTTTGGACCAAGGGTTGATCAGGAAAAGCATAAGCTCGTGTGTTGTTCCAGTGATGTTGGCACCTAAGAAGGGAGATAAGTGGAGAATGTTTAATTGATTCTAGGGCCATAAATAGGATAACCATTAGATATAGGTTTCCTATTCCTAGGATAAAAGACTTAATGGACTGTTTAGGGGGGTGCTAAGTACTACTCCAAGATTGATTTGAAAAGTGGCTACTATCAGATTAGGATGAAAGAGGGAGATGAATGGAAGTCAACTTTTAAAACCACAGAGGGGTTATATGAGTGGTTAGTAATGCCATTCGGGCTTACAAATGCACCTAGCACTTTTATGAGGGTGATGAATGAGGTCTTGAAGGAATTTATAGGAGTCTTTGTGGTAGTCTACTTAGATGATATCCTCATCTTTAGCAAAACAAAAGAAGAACATATGAAGCACCTAGAACTTGTGTTGAAGAAACTTCAAGAGGAGAAGCTCACCATAAATCTTGATAAATAGGGTACTTGGTAACTTGTTGAGGTGTCTAACTAAGGAGTATGGACAAGGATGGGAACAAGTCATTTCACAGGAAAAATTTGCCTACAATGATAGCACAAACAGGTCTACTGGTAAGAGCCCATTTGAAATTGTATATGGGTTACATCCAAGGGGTGTACTTGAGCTAAGAGACCTAAAAGGTTATGAAGAAATCAGTGGACATGCTGATGGTTTTTCTCAGTCAATGAGAGAGGTTCATGAGTAGGTAAAGAAGACATTAATGGAGGCTAACCAGAAGTTGAAGGCTAAAAGAGATGAAGAGAAGAGAGATCTACAATTTGAAATAGGTGATTTGGTGATGGTATACTTGAAGAAGGAAAGACTATAGAAAGGCATACCAAGTAAGCTGCAGATGAAAAGGATATGTCCATGTAAAGTGTTGGCTAAGTATGGATCCAATGCATACAAGGTGGAGTTACCCAAGGAGATGTCCATTTTGCCTATCTTCAATGTGAAGGACTTTGTGAAGTATAAAGGACCAAAAATGGATGAGGAACAGTATAGTGCTAAGGTGAGTAAGGATGTGGATGAACTCAAGGTACCTGATCAGATCAGACCACAAGTGGACAAGATTCTAGACTCAAGGGTGAAGAAGAAGACTAGGCATAAGACATACATGGAGCACCTAGTGAAGTGGAGACATCAACCAGAGTCAGAGGCTACTTGGATAGCAGAAAGTGACTTTAAGAAGCATGGAATTAGTGAGGAGCTCTTGACACCACAGGTTCCTTAACTTCTTTATTGCAGAGGGGAGAATGGTGCAGGAGCACCTTAAGGTCTTTTGGATAGATCTTTGCAATTTTGGCTTGTAGGTGGTTCTATCCAACCACCAAGGGAATAAGTTCTATGATGTAAAGTCCCAAGAGTTTTTTTGATGAGTGAATTGGAAATAGGTTTGTTAGGGGCTAGCAGTTTGGGTAAGTCTTGGACATTGTGAGCATTTTGAGCAATGTTGCCTTGGCTATTTGTCCTAAAAGTTGGAAAATGGCATTAATGATGCTCTAAGCTTGACCCAAGGGTCCTAGAATGTGGGAGAAAGGTATATAAGGTCAGAAAAACCCTAATACCTGGGTTGGAGGATTGTTTTCACGAATTGAGACTTGGAGAGTACATTTTTGTGATTGGAAGAGAGCAAGTTTTCATTGAATTTCTTTGTTTGAGCCTTCATCCAGTCAAGAATGGATTGAAAGGACTTATCTAATGCTTTGAATCTTCCATTTGTGTCACTTACTTACCTTGTGTAGCATTAGATTAGTCATCGAGATCGACTGGTTATCTTTTTGCAAGTTTTTGGTGTTCTTGGTCTCATTGCCAGTTCAGGCCAGTTTTGTGAATAATGAATCCCACTTGACTTCCCGTGGCTTTCCTCTCATGGAAACTTGGAATCAAGTTGGGGACTATGTAAATAGTGTACATATAGGTTTTAGGGTCTTTTTTTGCAGGGAAGGTGATGAAATCATCAAGCACTAGGCGAGTGCAAGTGCATTCTGGCTAGTAGATTGGAGAGGACAACAGCAAGGAGAGTTGCTAAATGGATTGGTTTGTGCCAATAAAGAGTATGGGAGTGTAGGAACATGTATCTCAGTCATGTGTGTGCCAGGAGGAGAGCTGAGGAGGTTGTTGAAGCCCTCAAAGAAGGAAAAAGAGCCAAAAACCATAGGAACCCTTGAAAATAGGGGGTTTGAGGACAATCATATGTACAGAAACTCGTAGGACCTAAGGCCTGGTAAATCTTGGAGCCTTGATGGTCAGAAGAAATAATTTACAAAAACATTTGGGGGTTGTTAAGACTGATTGTGAGAAAAGTCAAGAAAACGGGTTCTAGGAGGCCAAATTCGGGCGGAAGGCTACAAGGCCTAAAATTGAGTTTTTCAAGAAAGCAATGGGTAAAAGGTGAAAGAATCCAATAAGATGGATTAGTGAGGAGATAAATCAACAAAGGGACAACTAGGATACTAGTGCGGGGACACCTCGACTCTTGAAATTTATGACAAGCTTCATAATTTTGTAATGTTTTAGTCATTTAGAATTTCGTGGGACCATGTTAAGAAATGGTTAAGTGTTTAAAATTGCAATGATATATTCATCAAAAGGATTAAATGACAATTGTAACTGAATGGGAATATCGGGTAGATGAACAGTTTGTCTAACTACCCTAGAATCTCTATAAAGAGACAACATGTAACCGAATATGGGGAGATAGAGGAAATAGAGAGTGCAACTACGGGAAAACAAAAAAGAGAGTAAACAAGAAGGAGAAGAAATCGGGCTCTCTAGCCTTTGACATGTATGTTTTTGAAGTGTTAATATCTAGAATTCGTTAAAGAGGAGTTTCCATTTCCCGTCATGTCATTCTCTCTATCTTTCCTGGTTTATTGTTTTGCAAATTGGGAATGCAGATTAGTTTTGAAGGATTCGCTATTGTTTTGAATGTCATGGATGTCTTGTTTTTGGGTTTTTTTTATGATAGTCCCAAATGGAATGGGAGAAATGGTTTCAGTTGACAGGGAATATACGTAATATAACTGAGTGTGAAATGCTTGTATGGTTTTAAATGTATAACGGTTTTCAAAGAAACCATTACATCGCTCGACCATTATGTTTGAGCAATGTGTGACTCGGGCTTTGAACAGCGGAAAGGTGGTAGATAGAGTTAGAGGCTTAAGAACATGTCTTGATCAGTAGTGATCAGTAGTGATTAGTAGGTTAAGGAGTGAGAAGGGTGGATGAGCCACTGTCTTGTGTTGTTTCCTCTGCATCAGAATGGTATCAGAGCCAGAAGGTTCTGAGCATGTAGAAGGCAATCTACACCAGGCAGTAGCATGGGTTCTTGGTTGCAAGTTGATCCATCCAAGCTGCAGGAAGGACGCAGTTGTTCTTGCGTGTGTGAAGATCTCAAGCTGGGGTCTTCGTATTGTCTACACCAAGATGAAGCTGGGTAGAAGGTGCAATGAGAGCAACCACTAAGAGAAGGGTGGGAAGCATCTTCTAGAATCTTGTGTGGGTAAGATGGCAGTATTCAGGATTCAATGGCAGTATTTAGATATATAAATATTGTGATATTGCTATCAGGATTCAATCGTGTAGTTTCACAAGTCAAACTCATTGACCCATGATTCATCAGTAGTGGTTCACAAGAACCCATCTCTCATGATAATTAATGGTTCATAAGGAGGAAGATAAATCTTCATACATTTCTTCTATCACAATTGAGATAAGTGCTTGGTTTCATGAAGGTCATGAGACAACCATTAATGGGGAGTGGATACATGAAGAACTAATGGAGAATGACAATGGCTTCAGACCTGCTATAAAGGAATTTTTTTTTTCGTTTTAATGATGCAAGAGGTTTTTGGTTTCACTACCAAAATGAGCCTACAAAGAATGCATGTGAAACTCCTTTTGACCTTGAGGGTGTACTTACTCCATCTCAGGGATCATGCATTGAGGATGACATAGATCAATGCTATGGCTAACCAATTAATAATTATACATGCGAATAATTCAAACATGTACATGTCAATAAGGGAACTACAAGTACTCATAAACACGTAAGCCTCAAAAAGTATACACACAAATACATAGTATACACAAATTAAAACAAAGTATATGCATGAAAACATGCAAGCCACAAAGTATACACTCGAATGCACGTAAGTCACAAAGTATACACGTAAGTTGTAAAGTATACACTTGAATATACGTAACTCATATCTATTGAACCATCAATTTAAAATGCAAATATGGAAAGGCATCGAAAAAAGATATTTGTATTAACCAAATAGCCATGTAGGCATACATAAATATATGTTGATATAAGTATGAAATATATGTACAAAATAGCCATATAGATTTACGAGAATGCCATCTAGGCATACAATGTCAAATATGTCCAATAAAAACTATGTACAAAACTACCATGCAGACATACAATAAAGGACTCTGGAATCAAAAGTCATTGCTCTCCATGCCCAGGAAATAAAATCTTTCCCTTTCCTTTTCACTCAGATGGTGATAGGTCTATCACTCATTTTTTTTGCACTCGTGGAGTGCTCCTGCTACTCCTCCTAGGGTTTAATTCATGGTGAAGTTTTAACTGTTACAATAAGAAGTAAAGACATGAATATATAGAAATTACATTATAAAAAATGATATATTTGACAAAATAATCACTTACAACCATCTCACAATCTCTCTCCACGAGGGAAATATCCTCACGCCCATGCTCAGGAATGCTCAAGCCCTGTATAAACCATACAAATAGACAAAAACTACATGAATCAATAATGGTTTGATTTCTGACTAACTAACATCTATAACAACAAATGTAAATTAAAATTTACTAATTTGCCTCATACCTCTTCTGTCAAAGCCATCGAGGATCGTATAGCAGATGTCACACCAATATCCATTGCCCTCATCACATTCAGAGGTGTATCCTCTCGCAACAACTAAAAATAAAACAATAAATTATTCAACATAATCAACGATGTGCATGTATAAGCTACACAAACCTATTAAGTACTTGATTCATTAGTTAAACTCTTTATTCTATTACCTGTGTGAAGGTTTGAGTAAATCCATCGCCACTAGGAAGTGTTCCATCAAAACCTCCAATATTAGTCTGTTCAACATCCAAAATTGCATATTAAATTACCATTCATAAAATAATTCCATTAATATGCAATAAAATTATAATTATTTACTAGCTGCATACCCTAGTGATAGGTGTACTACAAAAATAGGTTGGTGGGGGGATGGTGTATCCAATCTCAACACTATGACCCTGCAATTTTATTAAAATCATAAAACATTTTTAGTTAATCTTGCATTTCAAAATTGAAATTTAATAAACTAAATTCAATGAACACATGCAATAACTTTTACCTGACTATCAATGCCATATGCCTCATGCAAAATGTTAGCTGCCCTGTCCATCTCCATAGCTGCAAACGGATCCTGCGTACCAGTCTCCTGAGGGTCGGTGCAGTCATGTGAACAAGTAGCCCTGCAAGATTGACACACATGTATTCGAAGACCACCACTAGAAGACTCCCCTGGATGGCGCTGTAGAATAGGGCTAGTATGATGGATGACACTCTGGGTCAAAGTGTTGATTTCCTGCAATGTCTCTACATCAACACTTTCCTTCATGACGAAAGGCATAAAAATGTGCTCATGAGGCGGCCTAGCGAGAGCTCATCTACCTTGCTGCGTAGGATCCGGTTGTGCACTAGGTCTATCCTGAGCTGACCCCCCACCTCTCCCCTGGAAATCTCTCATATCAAAATAATTTGGGATTTTGTTCAATATGAACTCACTGTATAGTTTCCTAAGGAAATATTGCGAGACCTCGCAATTGTTGCATGGTGGGTAATCGAAGACCATGTACCACCTATCATAAAACCGCTCCTTGATTTGTTGGTGGTGGCACCAATGGATAGGAAACCTCTTCACATTGAGGGTAAGATTTTGATTTGTGTGTGGGTCAGTGAATAATGAGCACAAATCACCTTTTATTATTTTTAAATCTTTCACATCCTTTTATGATAGTTTATTTGTATAATACTCCTTAGCCACCTGCCTCCTATCTTCCCATCCAGTTATTTGTTTGCTAATTGAATCTATGTTTGTTAACATATCTTTCAAGGAATTTGCTAGGGTCATTCTTTCTATGGTTGAACCATTTGGATCACTCAACCTATTGATCAAATCCTCAAATTTTTTTTTGTTGTTCTCAATTTCACTCATTAAATTTTGTTGAGTGCTAGGAGGGGGTTGAGTGATTGGTGGAGGAGGTTGATGTTGTGGTTGATTTTGATCTTGAGGAGTTGGTTGGTCCTCCTATTGAGGATTTTGAGGGTTTGCAGGTTGATTTGCATCTCCTAAAATTTCAAACAAATAGATATCAAATTCAACCTAAAACTAACAAATTCAAAATAAAAAGCATAGAATCCTTACCTCTTATAGCTCCTCATTGTCATGGCTCCATCGTTGCGAAGAAATTCTTCTCCTTGAACGCGAGGGCGCTATTTTGGTGTTTTTGGCCGCAAGTGCACAAAAAAACCAGACGAAATGCAAATGAGAGATTTGCATTTGTTTTTTTGCTTTTAACAGTCGATAACGCGAGCGCGTTATAACGTGCTCGCGTTATGGCTTTGCAGTTGTAGCCACCAAGATCTTGCCTAGGTTTAACCAAAGACATAACGCACTTGCGTTATGCTTTACAACTTCTTCTTTTTTAGGGTGTCCACGGAATTGCTACCCATTTCCATGCACCCGCCCTGTAATAACATAATGTTGTTTTCATATAATTATATAAGAATTGAATCATAAAGCAATGTATGGGTGATCCCACAATGCTGGTTTACAATTTTTGGGCAAACTAGACATTAAACTTATTTTTTAAAACTAAATCTTCACTTTCAGGCTCCTATAGCAGCTAAACCATGAGGAATTTGAAGATGATGCAAACTAGTGATTTGTGACGTTTTGTCTATAGATTATAAATATATATATATCTTTAAATATGGAATCAGATTGCACTTCTTTTTCCATCTCCTTTGAAAACTAGATTTAAAAAAAACAACATTTTTAAGAAGTGATGCTCACTGTATACAACATAATTTTTTTTGTATGAAGGATAAAATTATAATTTTTTCAAATTTAGATTTGTAAATATGATATATAGCACTTTCATTTGGTTTCATAGTGTTTTATTAAATATTTTTTTCTTAATAAAGTTTTGAAGTCAAACCAATTACAATTCAAACATAGGTAGATTGTATACAACATTAATATTTTTGTATGTATCGAAATTCTATTATTATTTTTTTAATGGATCAAGGACATCAATACCCAACCTAAACATATTTTTTTAATTTTTTTTGATAATCTGTTATTTTTTCACATGTGCAGAACAAAGAGCTTGATTTTCGGTGAATAACCTATGTTTAATAAAACTAAAAATACAAATATTTAATAAAACCAAAACATATTAAAATTATATTCATTGAATAGCTCATTCCAAGGAATACCATGATAATTTCAAATAAATTTTAAATGAATTCATTTGATCCCCCAAAAGGTAAATCAAAAGTGATTTTTTATCAGCATTTTGATAGGTGTAAAGGAGACTCTGTTGTAGGTATGGTTTAAAACTAGTGGGGTTCTATCCAAGGGGGTTTGACCTAAGGTGGTTTGATCAAACCCTCTTCAATTGGAATCCTTAAAATGGAACTTTTTAAGGATTAAATCATTATATTTTCTAAAAATATGTGATGTCAGTAAAAATCAGAATCTCTCAAAAATTGTAAACCAGCTTTGTGGGATCACCCGTATACATATAACAAGTAAACCCACCATAACTATATGAAATATATGTCATGGGGTACATTGTTACCACATAATAGAAAATCCATGTCTTATGGGGTAAATTGTAGAGAAAAGAGAGAAAAGACGAAAAGGAGGAGAGAAAGATAATGGTAAAATATTGAATGATATGTATATATATATATAGAGAGAGAGAGAGAGAGCTATTTTTGACAATAAAAATCTACTACTTACCCTAAATAATACAAGAAATAAAACTCTTTGGTCCATGTACTTCCTAGATCAATGACTCAAACTATTTGGGAATTATGTAAATTAATGAAAATAATTTTAGTTCAAGGATTTGATTTTTGTATTTTATATGGCAATTATTTCAACTTCATCAACAAATAGACCAAGGCAAGTGAAAAAAACTAGGGGGCCAAAAAGTGGCCACCCTAATTATTTGGAAAATTCATATAACACAACCATGTTATAATGCACTCGTGTTTTTGCCTATTCAAACAAAAAAATCCTCATTTCATTATTTCCTATCTGCTAAAAACCTCCTTCGCATCCTGCAAACCTTGCATAACACACTTTCTATTCTAGGAAGCTTAAAAATGATTGATTTATTCACCAAATATTCCTTAAAATGTCACCACGACATCGGGGAGGTCAAAGGATTAAGTTATTTCTTTTTTTGTGAATTTGGTATTAAATAGGTATATTTAATATGTTTTTTATTTAAATTTATTTAATTTTAAGGAAATATTAATGCACGTCCAAATCCTCCTCAAATTTTTCCTCAAAATCCTAATTCACCTCATGCTGAAATCCCTACTAAAAAACAAGTTCAACAAACACCTCCAACAATTCCTCATCATGCTCCAAGAACTCAAGAAAATTCAATGGAACAAATTGAAAATAACAAAAAATAAATTGAGTTAATTGCAAGGTTGATACATCCTATAGGCATAATCTTGCATAGAACCACACTTACTTAATCACTTGAACCTATAATATCTCATATAGATTCAATTACCAAGAAAATAATTAGTTGGCCCTAGAAGAGAAGAGAGTTTAGAAAATTTTATGTCAAAAAATTACCATATAAACAAGTTAAAGATGAAAATATTACAAAGTCTAACTTGTGTGCACTATTCATGAACCTTAAAATGAATCAACCTTTACATCTTGCAAGCAAGAGGTTCCCTATCCATTGGTGCAACCACCAAGGGATAAAAATCATTTTTTGGTAAAGTTGACCTAGATGGTTTTTAACCATCCTCTATTCAAGACCATATGAGGTGCCACAATATTTTTTGAGGAAACTCTACTATGAGTTCATCCTCAATAAAATCCTAAACAATTTTGGCATGTAGGAGTTTTGGGGTAGAGGCCAGGGATCCACACAAGACAAAGTGGGGGCTTGTATTGATGCACCATGGCTAGTAAGACCACTCACTAGACCAATGTATGAGCACGTGACTATTTCTTCTATTGTGAAGGAGAGTGTTGAGGTAGATATACTCTAGTCAATTAGTTCCCTTACCTAGAGCCTCATACAACATACCAGTCTTCTATCACAGGTTGAGGCGGGTGAGTCTTCAAGGAGTAGAATTCCACCTCATTTATGTTAGGCTTGTGGGTCACTCTATGTTTATGATCCCAAGGATAGTCATGATGTAGGTGCCCAGGGTACATTTGTAGCTGATGAGATGGTGATGACAAATGCCCTCCTGAATGAAACATTGGACCTTGATAGTTAGGTAAATGTTAGAAAGTTCATTTAATTTAATTTATTAAATTTAATTTTTGAAATGCAAGATTAACTAAATTAGTTGAATGATTATAATAAAATTTTAGGGTCATAGTGCTCACTATGTTTTCACTATTCCTCAACATCCCTATTACACAATGATGTAACTAGTATAGAATTATAAATATTACATACATGAATAGATAAATTTTATATGAATTTTATTCTTATATCTCATTTTAGATGTTGAATAGGTTAATCTTGGACCTTCAATGACAATACTTGGTAGTGGAGGTGGTCATCAAAGTTTCACTCAGGTAATACAAAGTATTTTTTATTTTAAAATAGAAAATTATATTTCATAATTGAATAAGTTTAATGGCTTGAAGGTTCTAGATAGTTTTTAAGTATTCTTTGTACTTTTTACTTAATTTGATCTCAGGTTGCTATGTACTTCATAATCTATGAATTTTATTTGTTCATGTTTTTTACCTCCAAAAATATAGGCTAGTGGTGTCAATTAATTATCCACCTTCTATAGAAATATTTATTGTATTACCTCTCAAGAATTTCTATAAAATGTGGCTACCAACTTAGCTAATCTAAGTGATTATGTTGATTCATCCATCCTCCAACTCCCAAGCTAGTGTAGAATACACAATAAAAATCACTTTAAGTTTTCCTTCACCACATGTTAATATTTTCTAGCAAGAGTTAGACAAGCGATGTTGACAACATACCATTCAACTCATGAGAGTAACAACAACAATATTGATGAATACATAATGAATAATCCTCAACAAGAGGTTGTTGATACACCTCCTATTGACATAGTTAAATGAGAAGATGCATACAATGACGATGGATAAGCTACCTCAAAATTTTAGTCAATCAAATATGATTTGTCCCTTCTAAATCCATTTGACATAGTTAAATGGGATCTTATCAAAAACCTCAAATGAATCATTTGTATGTTATCTTTTCATTTTTCCTCTTCCTTGTTTTTTATGGGAAACCTATTTTAGTCTTTATTTTAGAATATTTTTTGTGTTGTTCAATGTATTATACTTTACCTTTCTATCAGATTCTAGATTAAGAGAACCTATAATTGAAAATAGATTAATTCATCTATTTTTATTTTATAGTCCCAAATATGTGGGTTAAATTATTCTTTTATTAAAAAAATCTTGTACAATGTAATGTCCCCTTTTTGAAATGAAACCAAGTTGAAACTCAAATGCTCATCATTCATTTCCCATGGGCCTTGGGGATTTTTCTCTTGGAAAATAGGAGCTAGGTTTGGTTAAAGCTCAGGAAACCTAGACATCATCATCATATGGGTCATTTTCCCTTGGACTCTGTTTCTACAATGGTTCATCATCTTCTAAATTAAAGTATGCATGTATCCTTCATGATGTTTTTGAAACTGGAAAATTTGTCTCGCCATCATCAGAGTCTTCTAGATTTGCAGATGCAAGAAGATCTTGGGAATTTTCTACATCATTTTCTGCCTTATCACTCATATAATTTTCCTCATCTTCCATGGAAACATCAAGTTCCTCCATATAAGAATCATAAGTCTTGTGGTCCTTATCCTTCTTCTTCTATTCTTTTCCTTCTTTTGTTTCTTCTTAGACTAACCAGCCTCATCATTGTCATCATCCTTGTCCTTATTCTTACTCTTCCATAATTCATTCACGCGTTCAAATTTCTCCTCTTTTTGCATCACCCATCGAAGTTCTTCCTCTTTCTTTCTCCTTTCCATTTGAATCCTTTATTCTTCATCAGCCAAGACAAGTTGGCATGCTACTTTAATTGTTTATTTTTGTTTAAGCCAATCATTTATTTCTAGTTTCATGTTGCCAAGAATACATAAATAATTTGATGAGCTTTTATCCACCTTAAGTGCATCCCGAATCAATTCTAGACTTAGTTGGATCTCATTTCGGTCTTGAGCCATGACTGAAAGGATTTTGATATGCATCCACATAATTAGGAAACTTCAACAGTATTAGCATGTATAAAAGATTTTCTTTTTCAGTATCATGTAGCTATTCAAACAACCTAGCAACATTAAATAGTGTTGTGACATTATCCCATGGGTAACTCAAGTGAAACACAAGTTTCTTCTAGTTGACAGAAGAATTCCATATCCTTAAATCACATAGAAAGAACTAAAAAATTGGCACTGGTGCTTTTATTTATGAATTCAAACCAAATGACATTTCCTAATTCCTCCATAAAAGTTTGTTGAGCCAACTCTAGTTCATCATGCTCAAAATTTAGAACCCGAATGATTTTTAACAATCCAATGGGTACTTCTTTTATTCTCTTCTTTAGAAGAGACTTTGTTGTCTTAAGAGAATCTAAGGCTACACTAGGGTATGCCACTATTAATAACTCACCCATCTTGATAAATGCATGGGCACCACGTGGATCTATGTGAGTTTCCTTTCTTAAAATTTCCAAAGCCTTCTCTACCTACCCCTACTGAGCATATATACAACCTACAACTTTTAAGCTCTCATAGTTCTCAGGGTGGACCTCCCTAACCTTTTTAAAATTTGAGAGAGAACTCTTAAGATCTCTTACCTTCAATTGAACCTTTCCACAAAATCATTTGGCCTCTAGCTTTCCTTGATTGATGCCATGTAGTAGCAGCCAATGGTGTCAAGATCACCTCTACTATGATAAGATCATCCAAGATTATAATATGAATGATATTTCATGAGAGGGTGGTCAGTTGAAACAAGAGCTATCTTAGTCAACTATTCCACAAGAAAATGCTACCTTATGAAGAAAAAATGGTTTGCTAGATGATTCAATACCACTGTAGAGTGCAGGTATAATTCAAAGGCTCTACACATATTTTACATTCCTTCACTAACACTAACTTTTCACTAACTATGAGAATTTTATGTAAGTATATTTATTGTGGACATCGTGCTTACCTTAAAATTGATAAACCATATCGCCAACCAAAAACAAAGTTCAATGGTCAAGAGGAGAATTGTGAAGCACCATTGCTAATAACAAGTGATTACATTGTTGAGAATGGACAAAAAAGAATGCCATTTATTGAAAATGATGGGATTGCTAGTAGTAGATATGATCCATGTAATGAAAGTGGTGTAAAAAGGTTGTGAATATTCTATAAGTTGTCATACTTTAAGGATATAACCATTAGGCATGCTATTGACTTTATGCATACTGAGAAAAATATAGCATATGCTATTATAGAAACTCATTTTGGTGCCTATGATACTATTTTATCACATGAAGACTTTCGAAAAGTAAAGATTCGTCAAAATATTTGGGTTGAAAAATATGATGATGAAAAATATAAAACACCTAGTGCTCCTTATGTCTGGACAAAGGAACAACATGCACGATTATTACAATTGATGTCTTAGACTTGCTTTCCCACTAGATAAATAAGTAGTAGTATTAGAAGCCATGTCATGCCCCGCCAAGTAACCCTAAAGGAAGTTGTAATTATCGACTTAAGCGAACCAATTTTTTTTTTTTTTAAGTGTAATTAACATACACATTCACTTACTAATAACAACAACCTTTAAGGCTACAAGGTTGGGATCACTTAAACCCACACATACATATTACATATAACCGTAGCATTATATAATTTATGAAATAAAAATCATACAACATAAGGATACCACATAACATAATAAGATAAACATCCAAGATACAATTTCATAATCAGTAACTTAATCCAATAGTTACATCACTCATTCCTAGAATGAGGAAATAGTACATAAGTGTTACAATAACATAATTTCACCTCGTAAAAACAAGAGGGCTAAAATAACTTATTACAAATTGAAATATTACAATGCTATAATAAAACATAAGAACCGCAAGCAGTCCATCTGGATGTCTCACCACCAAGTACTGAAGATCAATGGGGACGCAACGGTGTATGGTGCATGATCCACCCTACCAAGTGATACCTGAAGGCCCACCCCCCATGCTAGGAGATAGTAACAACATAACATGAACAAAGATCTACAACCTCTAACCATAGGCAGACTCATACTGACATAATCAAATAAATGCTCAACACAAGAACAACTCTCACATCACTGACATAGGTCACATTGCTTCCAGACATAAAATAGATCAAGTATGTTGAGAGAACCATACATATAAAACAAAAACCAACTGTTGTCCTAGATAGAGTGCCATCGCATAGTTAGTCATGAGATCTCTTTTAGGCATTCTTCATAGGCTCTGGATATCATGGTAACCTCAACCAAACCCCAGCCCTCATGCTCACTCATGCGACATCAAATACCTCTCATAAGGACAAGATAGATGACCATGCCATTTCAGGCCTTCTCACTCATCCCAAGTCTAAACGAGCCCTTGTGTCTATGAGTGAGGCTAAATTATCTTGATTAGTGTGAAAGACATCCTAATCATCTAAGTACATTAATTTAATTATCACTTGATTAACTCACTTCTGAAGGTTACCCGGTTTACCTCTTTGGGCTTCAACGCCTAACAAAATCCACTCTTCTAATGGACAACACACCATACCAAACTAATCACCAAGTGAATCACAAGTGCATGCAACCTAGGCATCATAACCACTCCAACTCAAGGAGGAAACAAATAATAGAACTCACTCCAAACATCTTGGAGGCAACAAACACATAGTCCACTCCTTTCACAAGAGGCACAAAACATCCCTGTTCGTGGAAACCGGGTAAACACTGAAAGGACATCATGCACAAACCAAGGGAGAAAACAACTGGTTGACATAATGAATCGACAACCCTCATCCTCTAAGGTTCTCTAGGAGACTTACAATTTTGGACTAACACTTAATCCCATATCCCACAATGCAACTTGATGACAAAGTTACAACATCATTCAAGCCATAGTTCAAATCTAATAATAGGATTTCCTAAATCCATCCTCAAGCAACAGGTAACATTGACAAAATCAAAGCACGATAACAAGGTTAACTCAATACTCATATACCCCCTTTTCCATTTTCAAAATAGAGAATCTTAAACAATTTTAAACTCACAACCCTTTGTGAAATATGAGGAAAATAAATCTAAAAGGCAATCATGAGGACATTACTATTTTGGATATACTAAATCCATATCTCTTTCATATTCCAATCACAATGATTTAATTGCTCTAATAGAAATTAATAAATAAAATAATTAATTGCCTCTTCGAAATAGTTAAATAACTAATTAATTACCTTTTTCCATTTATAGAGAAAAGAAAGACTAATTTAATAAGTAAATCAAATTCAATGTTTACTTTTAAAACCAACATAAATCCATTTGAACTAATTATATTGATTTTCTCCAATTGCTCATAAATATACATCCATTTTGAAATAAACTATACTAAATAAAGCAAATCTACATTTCATATATATACAAGATATACACAATTATATATTAACATATAAAATTATGTATATATACTCTTATAATACATATTCATTAAATATACATTTAACATTTTATAGATCAATTATGAACCTCATATATGAAATAATATATATACATAAAATATACACATACACATACAATGTATATATATACTATATATATTATTTATATATAATAATAAATTATGAAAATCGTAATAAAGAAACGAGCTTAATTCACTTCACCCGCGGTTTACCCAATACACAGTAAAACCCCAATGCTACTTTATTTTGGGAAGGGCAGATGAAATAGGTTTGCATGCCATGCGTTATACGTCAGCCTCATAGCGTTGTGGGGAGGGGCAGACGAATGTGTATCCGCCAGCGTAAAAGATTGTGGGGAGGGGCGACTATCCCACTGACCTCTCCATGCATTGGTCGCACCAAAGAAAGGTTGGGGAGAGGGCTGCAGAGGTCTCCCTCCACAGTCGTCCCCTCACGGGGGCGGCTGTGGAGGCAGCGCCTCCCATGCCTCCCCCAAACATCTCACAAACCCTATACAGTGAAATCCGCGATTTTAATAAATAAAAATCCAAAAATTCCATTGCGGATGCCGTACGGACGATGATTCTACATTTTAAATCAAAATTTTATCAAAATAAAAATTACATATATATATATAAGATATATATATAGAAACAGATTAATCATAATAAACAAATTGGGGAAATTTAGTGATAATATTCACCTACAGGTGAAATTATAAAACTTTTCTAGAAAATCCAAATTTCACAGAGGCTTAAAAACTAATTCTTTTGAACCATTTTCTCGAATTCATTAACAATAAAACTAAAAGGATCAAAATTAAAATCAGAAGTTTTTAAATCCTCTAGATTTCTTCACCGTAATTTTTACAGAGGTTTTTCGAAATAAATTTGTTTTCTACAGAGATTAAATTTTCTAAAATAATCCAAATGTGTTGTTCAACCTCTAGGTTTGATTTAAATAACAAAACAATCCATTTCCTCAAATAAATTAAATTCTACAGAGGTTTTCACAATTTCCCTACCAACAAAAGCTTTAAATTTATTTATTTATTTTCTTTCTTCTAATCACAAATTCCTTTTTCCAAATAGATTTAACAACAAATCTTTCTTCACTACAATTTTAAAAAGCACACCAAGAACAATACAAAATCACAGAAGAAAACTTGATTCAAGAAGCTACAGGTAATAGGAAATTTCATGCAGAGCCTCCTCCAAAGATCTCACAATTTCTCTTCAATCGTGCAGTGATTCCAAGCAAGCAAACAATCCAAAAGCACAACCAAACTTCAACAAAATTTTCCAAATCAATTCTACAGCCAAAATTTTCTTCAAACCCTCCTCTGTGCAATTTTACCAAAAATATCCTCTCACATCTGAAGAAGCTTTTCCTCTCCAAAATTCTCTCCGTGAATGAATTTGCAACAAACTCTTCTATTTAATTGGGAACCTACACATGTCAAGTATTAATTGAAAATATCTTCAACAACCAAATCTAATTTTGCATGCACTTAGAAATTTAAAATATTATATTTATATCTAATATTTTGAAAACTAACTTTCCTTTAAAATTCAATTTCAAATTTTTAATTTCTTTATCTACACAAATTGAAATTTCACTTTTCCAAATTAATTAAATTCGCCTAATTGAAATAAATTGCAAAAATTAATTTTAATTCTTTTCTTTCTTTTTAATTTCCTTACATCCCATTTAATTAATTAATTAAATTGTTTAATAACTAAATTTATCCCCATGGATTAAATTTAATTAATTAAATAAATTTAATTTAATTAATTAATTTAAATATAAACTTCTATCCACAATGCATAATTTAAATTAAATAACCATCAGCATGATTTAATGCAATAATTCTAAATAATTATTTCCAAATCAAGAATCCCTTCATAAATGAATAACATTAAAGCAAGGCAATAAATGACTCGACACACACGACTGACGACACACTATGGCTAGGGTGTAGACTTGACACAAGTTACCTAGCTACTCTCTCCCGTTCAACTTAACCGTTGGATTGACACACTCAAACCTGTGAAACCAGGTGGAGTTGATGCCATGTACCTACAATCCTGAAAACATAGTAAACAATATCATAAAATATAACCAGCATATAATACACACCGTGAAGAGGAAATCATGAAATCGCAAGGCGCTCGCAAGCGAGTGATGCGAACCCGTCCTCTTCACCCATACACTCATCAAAACTGACACTTCCATCATAATTCCAATAATCTCATAAGCAATTACATGTTATATCAACTAACATCTTTACACCAATTAAAGCATGTAAACTAAAGCATCAGATAAATCAAATCACATCACATAATATAGTCTATTTCTCAATGAATAGCAACCAAAT